>JAJOOO010006627.1:0-84097 GCA_029582685.1 Solanum piurae | reverse complement strand
CTTCTTTGGTCTTCAATGGGGGTTCTAGAGAGGAGAAGTTTGAGAGAGAATTTTGGGAGGGAAAAGAATTGGGTTATGTTTTGGGGTCTTGACTTGTGGTGAATTAATGGATTAGTTTAGGGTCCTATAAGCTTATATAGTCCATTAATTAACCACCTAACCGACCTCCCTTAACCCCTACTTAATAACTAATTAAAACATTAACCCCCAACTTAACTAAAAACTTCATAAAACTGGCAGCATCTACGCCCTCCACCTACGGACCGTAGGTGGAGTCACGGACCGTCGTTTGACCTTCGTAGTTCTGACAGTGCTTTACTATTTAGGACATAACCTTTTACACCGAGATCGGAATTGGAAAAACTTAGCGGCGTTGGAAAGAGGACTCAGAGACCTTTCATTGTATAGGTAATGGCCCACATAATTCGTTTTGACCTATGAGATATGACCATTTAAAGTTGACCCTCACTCCTAACTTAAAACTAAAAACTCTTTTTAGGGGACTGTTTTGAGGGTCTAATTTCCAAACGACTCCATGGTTTAGTTTAGGCTATTTTTAGCTTAAAAGGTTCATTAACTAACTAACTAAACAACCTCATAATCCATTAATCAATCAAACAACTAAACTCCAAAACACCAACCTAAAACTAGAGGGCTGGAAATTGGCAGCACCTACGGCCACCCACCTACGGACCGTAGGTGGAGTTACGGCCTGTGCTGTGCTCTCGTCATTTGATTCAGAGAGGGGGATTGGGGATTTCTTGGTGGGGAGACTAAGTCTCAACCCAAGAGACCTACCTATGGGGCGTAGGTCAAGTGACGGCCCGTCACTGCCTTTCGTAGGTCATGCTGTCATTTGACAGCTTTTTGGGCCAAGGTTTGGGTCCTTCTCAAGGACCCCTTGGGTGGTCCTTGGGGGGTTATTACCAGGTCGTTTGGACCCTAAACATGTCCATATATGAATAATAGTCACTCCTATGGGTTTTAGACCACAAACAACACACCAAACACCACGAAAAGACACTAGCACCCACACTAGCACCAAAGACTAGTTTCCGGACGTCATGGTCGTTTCTTGACGTTTGATCTCGAAAATCACCAAACTAACTACAATAGACATTTTTAATCATTTAAACATGTTTCCAACTATAAACTAACATGTGAGGCTCTAGGCCAACCTACTAGATTTAGTCAAGCCTTAGCTAGGTCTTACTAGTTTTGTGCGGGGTGTTACATGTTTATTCCTATGACTGATTTGAGCATATTCGTACTTTCCTACCGAATCTTAAACACGTACCGCTCCCTGTGGGATTTGACTCCAACTCATTTAGTTGGGGTATATACTGACTAGCGATCCTTGACACTTAGAATTGGATGAAGTATCCTTAAAACGTCAATTGACCCATCATATGATTCAACAAGTAAGTGGTCTCTAGCAATATAATAACCCAATATATAATTCTGGGTTCAAATCTCAAAAGGGCTAATGTAACGGCAATTGAATAGAGAAAGATTTAAAAGCTACTAGTTTGAATCCAAATGAAAAATACAATTATAATAAGAGGATGTTTTAGGTAACAATCATAGATAAGGTAAAAGGTCTATTCAAGATAAGCTATTAACGTAAGACTAATTCTATATGTAACGACCCGTAAAATGAAAAGGTGAAACAAGAGCCTAACTTGGTTGTTTTTGAGTTTGGTGTGAGTTTAACGTGGTTTGATGTTGTCTCGAGAAATGCTTGAGGGGTTTAGGGGTTAAACGTCAAGGTACGACTCCCCAAGGACTATCCTAGGGGTCCTTGAGGAGGACTCCTAGTCTAACTCCCAAGACCCCAAAGAACCTTGAAGTTGGAAAAAATGGAGTGAACCACGGAAGGGGTCCACGCCCCGTAGGTCTATTCACTATCCGTGGATGGCCTCCATAGGTCAGACCCCCATGAGCCAAGCTGAAGCCCCAGACCACGGACCAACAGTACGGTCTGGTAGTGGACTCATGGTCCGTGAGTCTAGGGCGTGTACCATACCTGTGTTACTGGTGTGGTTCGGCCAAAGGTGAGGGGCTTTTGGTAAATTCTCTTTTAGTTGAGTTAAGTTGGGGGACAGTTATTTTAAGTTATTTATGGTATTTTAAGAGTATTAAAACACTCATTTAGATTTCATCACTCAAATCAAACCTCCCATCCCCTTCAAATGTTCTCTCTCTAGAAACCTCCATTGGAGGTGAAGACTTCAAGTTTCCAAGGTCAAAATCTTCAAGGTTTTTAAAGGATTTTCGTGGGGAATCAATATCAAGATATGGTAGTCTTGATCCTTGTCTAATTTTCTATTCAAGGAGCCAATTCCAAAGTGATTTCAAAGTATGAAATATCTAGGGAATTACTCAATCTCATGGGTTCTTTCATCAAACATTTTCAAATAGTTTCTAATGACAAATTATGATTGAATTAATGTCTAATTGATGATTTATGATGAAAATACTCTATCAACCCATGAAATCTCTCAATTCTTAAATTGTGCCTTTATGAAGTGGGTTTGTTGATCATGAATGAGTGTTGATAGATTATGCCTAAATTGATTTAGATTGTTGAATTGTATCATTATACATGCCTTAATTGTAGTAAATTGTGTGTGTGTTGGTGACTTTTGATCATGGCCTTGAAAGGGTAAGTTATGACCTAATTACATGTTGAAGTAGAATTCTGCTAGAGATGTTGATCCACTTGAAAGGTGGAGGTTTTTATTTATTATGTATGATTATGATGTGAAGGATATGCATGTGATTTCAATGGTAGAATGATGAACATGTATAGAATGTAAGTGTGTTGTTGTTAATAGTATTTTCTCAATTGACACTTATGAATGATGATGATAGAATGTGAAGGGTTTCTATAATTTATTGTTGTATCTTAAATTGGTAGGCTTATACATCCTTTTCTTATACAAATGAAAGTAATGTGAATGTTGAATCATGAATTGGAAGGCTTAGGCATCCTAATCTTGTATGAAGGAAAGATATGTGGATTAAAGTATCTTGAATTGGTAGGCTAAGGCATCCCTTTCTTGTATAATGAATGTATCTTGACTTAATGTCTTAATGTCTTGAATTGGTTGACCTAATGTTGGTAGGCTTTTCATAAATGAATAAATGAATGAATGAATAAATGTCAAGAATTGGTAGACCTATTGTTGGTAGCCTTTCTATAAATGACTAATGAAGTATTCTAGTCTAAACCTTGGATTGGTAGAATTAATGTTGGTGGCCTTTCATGAGGAGTCTAGGAACAAATGTAATGATAAACCATGGACCGATAGACCTAATGGTGGTGGCCCTTCCTTGTGTGTGATGTTAAACCTTGAAGCGGTAGACCTAATGGTTGTGGCCTCCTTCTTGATGAAATGATGAACCTAGAAATGGTAGACCTAATGGTGGTGGCTCTCTCTAGGAAAATCAATTAGGTATCCTTAAATGTACCTTGAAACGGTAGGCCTATTGGTGATGACCCTTTATTGGATAAAGTACTTTGGATCAGTAGGCCTAATATTGGTGGCCCTCTCAAGTACACTAATGTAATGTAAATGAAACTTCTCTATGGGAATGTAGGCTAAGCACCGAAATGATATGGTAAGTTAGAGATTCTCCCTACGTTAGGCCGAATTTCAATGAACGTCTTTCTTATGTCTTAACTATTTGCCCACATAGGTCTAGCTATTGGATCCACCTAAGCTAATGAACTGCTCTTCCTTAGGCAAGTAGACCTCTTCTTTACGGTGTGGGGTGTCATAACACCGGATTCCATGTCTAGCTTACATGGTCTCTGTCGGTTAAACGCTTATTCCTATCATGTGAGATGTACATTATGGTTTCTTGAGGAGTTATATGATGTGTGGGTGGTAGTATGGTATGCCACCTATGCATTGCACGAGTAGGCTTTGAGAGGGTCATAGTGAGTTCTCTAAGTCTTAATGGCTAATACATGAATGTGTCCTAAGTGAAGTTAATGAAGAAGGTTGACTTATATGCTTATATTTCTAATGTAAAGATGCATACTATACTTGGATTGTATTATGAGTTACTTCCTTGTCATGACTTATTGTATATGAATGTGCCTAGTCTATGATGACTTCAAAGGAGTACTTAGTGTGAGTAGTAGTATGGGATGCTACTTGAACATTGCACAAGTATGACTTAGAGTTGTCATAGATGTTGGTCTTAATGTGATGATGTGACTCATGTAATGTTTAATGCTCTTATATGCTTTATTGTGTAAATGTGGAAAGGATGAATGGTAAGTTCACTTATGGTGACCTTAAGGTGGTACCTTAGTGTGGGTGGTGGTATGGGACACTATCCATACAGTGCACAAGGTATAGCTTGAGGGTTACTTGAGTTGAAGGCTTAAGGTAAAGGTAAAGGTTTATATGTGATTTTGTTCAAATGTGAAGATATGACTTATGTGTTGGTTGTGATTGTATAATATGCCTCTTATGTGTATATTCATGAAGTTTTACCAAAATGGCATACAAGCATGACTTTCCAACTAAATGTCCTTTTTAAGCATGTTTTTGCATGGCTATCATACTTAGTACTTAATTGTGCTAAATCATTGTTCTTCATGTTTTTACTACAAGTGTAGGTTACGACAAGTGATTGCATCCTCTCTAGTGAAGCTTGGATTAGAGTTTACCAAGAAATTTTGGGTATGTCCTCATAGATCGAGGACAAGTGTTTTAGAAGTTCCTTTGTTTTTCATGTAATAGACTATTTTAGATTTCTATTGTAAAGGGCCGTGTCCCTACTCTTGTTCAAAGATTGTGTCTAAGATGTCCATGTGAGATATAGACTTTCGCTTGCATTTTAAATGAGTATTTTTGATTGTTGGATTTATAAAGAAAGTTTTAATTCCGTACTAATTCTAGTATCTATGCAATGAATGAGCTATGAGGCTTGTATTAGACCTCTTCGGGGTTGAGTATGTTGTGTCGCATATAGGGGCTAGCCTTGGGTCGTGAAAAATATGGTATCAGAGCATAAGGTTTTGGAAATGGTTTTTAGGATTGATGTCTCACAAGCCACGTCTAGTAGAGTCTTGTTCATCGGTGTGAGTCACGACACATCTATGAGTGAGAGGCTATAGGACGTTAGAAAGTTACACTTATTTCATTATTATTGAAGTCGTGCCTTAGAGTTTAGGTCTATAAGTGTCCTTTTCCTAACCCTTCTCTTGTGTTTATAGGTTATGAATACAAGGGCTAACCCAAGGAGGATGGATGAGGAGATTTTGAATGAGGGAGTTCCTCCCCAAGGTCTTCAAGGTGACCAAGTTCCTCCAGGCAATCAAGTTCCGGTGGATCCCCCGGCCATGACCAATGACAAAGTTAGGTTGGCTCTTTTGATGATGGCTAAAGCCGTAACTACTCAAACTCAAGCCATGACGGCTCAACCTACTAAGGGTGTTGAGGCTCATGTGAACCCCAATGTGAGTACTATGGATTCTAGGTTGAGGGACTTTGTGAGGATGAACCCTCCGGTTTTTCTAGGTTCTAAGGTGGGAGATGATCCCCAAGAGTTTTTGGATGACGTTTATAAGATAGTCAATGCTATGGGGGTAACTTCTAGGGAAAAAAGTGGAACTTGCCTCCTACCAATTGAAAGATGTTGCCCGAATTTGGTTTACTCAATGAAAGGTTAATAGGCCTTTAGAAGCGGGTCCTATAGAATGGGAGGAGTTTAAGGGAGCATTCCTTGGTAGGTACTTTCCCCCTGAGAAGAGGGAGTGTAAGGTTGAGGAGTTTATCAATCTTAAGCAAGGTAGCATGAGTGTGGAAGAATACTCCTTGAAATTTACTCTCTTGTTTATGTATGCTCCATCCTCGGTGTCTAACCCTAAGGATGAGATGAGTAGGTATGTGATGGGTATATCTGACCTAGTTGAGGAAGAGTGCCGTACGGAGATGCTCCATGATGATATGAATATTTCTAGGCTTATGGTGTATGCTCAATCTATTGATGAGTCCAAACTTAGGAGGAAAAGTAGGGGGTTGAAGAGGGGTAGATCCGATGAGCAAGGTCAACCCAGGTTCAAGAAGAGAGATCCTAACCAATATTCTTCAAGTGCTACTAAGGTTAACCAAGACAGAGGTAATGGACCTCCATTTGCTAAACCTACTTGTCGCAATTATGGATAGAAGCATCATGGGAAGTGTCTAGACGGTACTAGTGGGTGCTATGGATGTGGAAAGCTTGATCACAAAGTGAAAGATTATCTTAATCTTACGGCTAGAGGAAGGGAGGCCAAACAAGCTTCTTATGTTGGCCCGGACCCTAATGCTCCAAAGAAGAACAATTTCTATGCATTTCAAGCCAACGAGGGCAAATGAGCTAATCCGAATGAAGGTACCGGTAAGTTATAGTTACTTCTTGTTGTGTTGAGGTTCCTATGTTGTTTTTTATGATAGCCTTAGTTGGGTTTTCTCCTAAGTGGGGGATGGTATGTTTAATAGTAAGGTTGTTAAGAGTGTTGATATCCTTATCTCTTTCCTTCTATTCCAATTCAAGCTTGAGACCAAGAGTTTCTTGTAGCTTGTTTCAGGTTTTGGAGTCATGTGTGATTATGAGTTTCCATGGTCTCCTTATGTTAAGCATGTTCTTGTTGAATTCTTGTTTATATGAGAAAAAGATTTTTCATGATTTATGTTCCTCATGTTGATTTGCATTTAGTATGAGTTGTCTATATACTTCATGAGGTGAAATGTTAAACATGCCTTAATGTGATTTTGAGTGCAATTGCATAATGTGTTTAATGATGTTATGATGAGCATGATATGAGTTGGAGAAGGTAATTCCTCCAATGAAATGAGAAATGTTGAAGTTTTGGTGCATAATGAGTTTGTAGATGTAGTTCCTACTTTCTTGAATGTGCATTGAACATGTATGAGTTGGAGTTGATGTTTCCTCCTATGGTTTATGCATTTTATTGATATGTCATGATTGTGGACTTCTAGTATTGAGTTGTTAACCCCCTTAATGTGTTTAAAGTGTCATTCGAGGACAAATGTTCCTAAGTGGGGGATAATGTAACAACCCGTAAAACGAATAAGTGAAACTAGAGCCTAACTTGGGTATGTCTGAGTTTGGTGTGAGGTGTGAGGTGGTTTGATGTTGTCCCAAGCTATAGTTGAGGGGTTTATGGGTTAAACATCAAGGTACGACTCCCCAATGACCACCCTAGGGGTCCTTGAGGAGGATCCTTAGTCTAACCCCCAAGACCCCAAAGAACGTTGAAGTTGGCAAAAATGGGATGAATCACGGAAGGGGTCCAGGCCCCGTAGGCCCATCCACTATCCGTGGATGTCCTCGGTAGGTCAGACCCCCATGAACCAACTTGCAGCCTCAGACCACGGACCAACGTCCGTTAGTGGACTCACGATGCGTGAGTCGCACCTGTGTTACTGGTGTGGTTCAGCCAAAGGTGATGGGCTTTTGGTAAAACAAAATTAAGTTGAGTTATGTTGGGGGACGGTTATTTTAAGTTATTTATGGTATTTTAAGAGTATTAAAACATTAAAACACTCATTTAGATTTCATCACTCAAATCAAACCTCCCCTCCCCTTCAAATGTTCTCTCTCTAGAAACCTCCATTGGAGGTGAAGACTTCAAGTTTCCAAGGTCAAAATCTTCAAGGTTTTTAAAGGATTTTCGTGGGGAATCAATATCAAGATATGGTAGTCTTGATCCTTGTCTAATTTTCCATTCAAGGAGCCAATTCCAAAGTGATTTCAAAGTATGAAAAATCTAGGGAATTACTCAATCTCATGGGTTCTTTCATCAAACGTTTTCAAATGGTTTCTAATGAAAAATTATGATTGAATTAGTGTCTAATTGATGATTTATGATAAAAATACTCTATCAACCCATGAATTCTCTCAATTCCTAAATTGTGCCTTTATGAAGTGGTTTGTTGATCATGAATGAATGTTGATAGATTATGCCTAAATTGATTTAGATTGTTGAATTGTATCATTATACATGCCTTAATTGTAGTAAATTGTTGGTGTGTTGGTGACTTTTGATCATGGCCTTGAAAGGGCAAGTTATGACCTAATTACATGTTGAAGTAGATTGTGCTAGAGATGTTGATCAACTTAAAAGGTGGAGATGTTTAATTATTATGTATGATTATGATGTGAAGGATATGCATGTGATTTCAATGATAAATGATGAACATGTATATAATGTAAGTTTGTTGTTGTTGATAGTATATTCTCAATCGACACTCATGAATGATGATGATAGAATGTGAAAGGTTTCTATAATGTATTGATGTATCTTGAATTGGTAGGCTTAGGAATCCTAATCTTGTATGAAAGAAAGTAATGTGGATTAAAGTATCTTGAATTGGTAGGCTAAGACATCCCTTTCTTGTATAATTAATGTATCTTGACTTAATGTCTTAATGTCTTGAATTGGTAGACCTAATGTTGGTAGCCTTTTCATAAATGAATAAATGAATGTATATCTAGAATTGGTAGACCTAATGTTGGTAACCTTTCTATAAATGACTAATGAAGTATTCTAGGCTAAACCTTGGATTGGTAGACCTAATATTTGTGGCCTTTCATGAGGAGTCTAGGAAAAAATGTAATGATAAACCTTGGACCGGTAGACCTAATGGTGGTGGCTCATTCTTGTGTGTGATGTTAAACCTTGAAGTGGAAGAACTAATCGTTGTGGCCTCCTTCTTGTGTGAAATGATGAACCTAGAGATGGTAAACCTAATGGTGGTGGCTCTCTCTAGGAAAGTCAATAAGCTATCCTTAAATGTACCTTGAAACGGTAGGCCTATTGGTGATGGACCTTTCTTGGGTAAAGTACTTTGGGTCGGTAGGCCTAATTTTGGTGGCCCTCTCAAGTACACTAATGTAATGTAAATTAAACTACTCTATGTGAATGTAGGCTAAGCACCGAAAGGATATGGTAAGATGGAGATTCTCCCTACGTTAGACCAAATTTCAATGAACGTCTTTCTTATCTCTTAACTATGTGCCCACGTAGGTCTAGCTAGTGGATCCACCTAAGTTAATGAACCGGTCTTCCATAGGCAAGTAGACCACCTCTTTACGGTGTGGGTTTTCATGACACTGGATTCCATGTATAGCTTACATGGTCTATGTCGTTAAACGCTTATTCCCATCATGTGAGATGTGCATTATGGTTTCTTGAGGAGTTCTATGAAGTGTGGATGGTAGAATGGGATGCCATCCATGCATTGCACGAGTAGGCTTTGAGAGGGTCATAGTGAGTTCTTTAAGTCTTAATGGCTAATATATGAATGTGTCCTAAATAAAGTTAATGAAGAAGGTTGACTTATATGCTTATATGTCTAATGTAAAGATGCATGCTATACTTTGATTGTATTATGAGTTACTTTCTTTACATGACTTATTGGATATGAATGTGCCCTGTCTATGGTTACTTCGAAGGAGTACTTAGTGTGAGTAGTATTATGGGATGCTACTTGAGTATTTTTGATTGTTGAATTTATAAAGAAAGTCTTAATTCTGTACTATTTCTAGTATCTATGCAATGAATGAGCTATGAGGCTTGTATTAGACCCCTTCGGGGTCGAGTACGCCGTGTCGCATCTAGAGGCTAGCCTTGGGTTGTGACACTATAATTGTCAACACGGCTAAAGGAAGCATCTTATGTGTAGGATATATATATATATATATATATACAAATCCTAAAGGTTAGTGGAATATATACAAATTAAAATATACGTGCTCTTGTTCAAGCTATACTAAGGCGATAGAAATATTTTTAGGTACATCATTCATAAGCCTACTAGATTCCTTAAAACATCGTCTAAACATTCTAACGATTGTTTATGTAATAAGTACGTGTATTTATATACGTGTATGTACTAATTACGTGTTATTTGAAAGCTTTGTATGTTACATATACATATTGGAAAATCACGAGTCTTGAATTGGCCTATTTAGGTGGCAATTTTAGAGTCATCTTTGAAATGTACTTGAATAATTAGATATACTCTATATCAGCACGATCAGCTTAGTAGATAATAGTTCTTATGAATTTTTATTATACTCCCAATCGAGTAATGTTAGTTCACAATGATGAGTTGTAGATTTATATACATTTGAGGCCTATTTAATTCAACGATCATGTATTCAATGCCTAATTATGTCCTATTCTAATGTTATTTTGATGATTTTCACCCATGAAGGCTAAGGGACAAGGCAAGGATGAATGTTTGAAAGAATGACCAAAACATTAAAAGAAGTGTAAACTCCACATTGTTTATCGCCTAACAAGAAGGGTATATCAACAAATGTGTACAATATTGCAAACTCAAAGAGGATCACTGACTTACCAAACGCAAAGGAAAAAGAAGGTGACCATCACTGAAGGTGACAATACTTGGAGAAAAATTGAAGGCTTGAAAGAAAAAACAAATTGGTGCCGGGTGATTTGCCAAATGTGAAAGAAAGACTCAAACGAGCTTGCCGACTAAGGTTCAAACACCTAAATCTTAAATCCAGAAAGAGGTGAGCTGAGGAGCAGTTGGCAATTTGCTGAATATGACTCTTGAGCCCAACTAACGTCACCCATGGGTCATAAATTGAGTTTTGGGCCAAATTTTGGGGAAATTATAAATACCCCATAGCAGAGAGAAAATTTAGGTTTTTTTTCGGAGAAGTGAAGTTCTTCCAGAAGTGAGAAATTTTTTAGATAGAGAAACACTTATTTTGTGAAGAACATTTTTCTAATTTTGGGGGTTTTCAACTTTGCTCTTGAAATTGAAAATTTGAAATCAAAGTGGGTATAGCTTTTAAGTGTTTAATTTCATGTTCCCCATGGTTGTTTTCATGCAAGTTATAATTTCATTATTCTTTGTGATGGGCGGCTAACACCCCAAACTCTAGGGGTCAAATTATGGGGTTTAATGTTGATTTGTTGTTGTGCATATTGTGTAATCCTCTATTTTATTATTGTTCATACATATATGTTGGCTAATTATCATGTGGTTAATATCTGGGTTAAGGTTGTAAAACTTAATTCTTACTTCTAATCTCTGATTGATGCTCGAAAGAGATTCATTAAAGTGGGTGATTAGTTTGATACTTGCAATTTAGGTTTGATATCTGTAATTTTCTTGAAAATTGAGATTATGGGTCATATCTATTTGCCTTATTTCTAAATCGAAAAACAAAATAGTGTAATGTATTGGGTTGTTTCATTTTTCACATTGATGAGACCGAAAGGAGATTCTATGAATTAATTCTATGAGATAGAAAGAAGATTAGTGTAATTGAAGATGACTCGGACTATTCATCGATGTTCATCACTATAGAGCAACAAAACTACCTCTATATGACATTGATTTCAAATCCCCGCACCCTAGATTACTTGTTACTTTTTTTAAAAAAAATTCAGTTTAATTGTAACTATTGATAACAAAACCAGTTTGGTAAATTTTGTGGAATCATCCACCAACTTGTTCTTATTTCTAAAAATAAATAAATTTATATTTAAAATTTCTTGATAGAATTCTCTATGTTATATCATTGTATGTGGGATCTGACCCCAACTCCTATTTGGGTATTTATATTAATGATGATTGCTTAGTATTTGGAATGGTTATAGAGAGTTGTTTGGGAGTTATTAAAATTAGTGTTGTTGCCGGGGAATGATGGATGCAAATTCCATTTGAGAAATTATTTTGTAGATTTATTTAATTGTACTAGATTGTTGCTTGGTGTGGTGGTTTTTATGAGAGGTAGACGTACACTCATTTGAGACTTAATTATTTTAAAAATTATTGTCCTCAATCATAATTTTATCCTGTTCTAAAAATAATTTGATGATTTGTAGCTATGCCCGATAAGGGACAAATCAAGGATGAATGTTCGAAAGAATGACCAAAAATATTAAAAGAAGTGTAAACTCCACATTGTTGATCGCCTAAAAAGAAGGGCAGCTCACCCAATGGGTACTCACTAGCCCAAATTGACATTGCACAACATTTGATGTAATTGAGGCAGGTCGTCGAACTCAAAGAAGAACGATGACTTGCCGAACGTAAAGGGCGAACAAGTTGACCATTGCCGCATGTGATAGTACTTGAAGAAAAATTGAAGGCTTGAAAGGCGTAAAAAGGTGGTAATCAGTGATACATTAAATGTTTAAGGCAAACTAGAACGAGATCGCCGATTGAGGTACAAACACCTGAAGCCTAAAGCAAGAGAAAGATGAGCTAAGGAGCAATTGGTGATTTTCCTAATGTGATTGTTGAGCATGACTAACGTCTTCCAATGGGTCACCCAATTAGTTTTTTTGCTAAATTTTGGGAAAGTTATAAATATCCCAAGGCAAATAGAAAATAGAGTTTTTTTGGAGTTTTAGTTTTTCAGAAGTTTTTGAAGTGTGTGAGAGAGAATCTCCTTTTACTTTTTGAAGAACACTTTTCTAGTTTTGAAGTTTTTCAACTTTGCTATAAAATTGACAAATTCAAGTTGAAATTGAAGTGGTTATTTCTTGTAAAGTCATAGTTTCATGTTATATCACGACCCAAGGGTACCCGCTACACGTAACATGGAAGATAACACCCCTAAAAGCACTATGTAAGCCACTTATCATATCATCACATAAGTAAAGAACAATAAAGAGTAAAAACACATTTTCAAGTCTTAAGAAGTTTTCATAAAATCAAAGCGGAAGTCTAGACATTGTCTCATTAAGCCATACATTACAATCGAAGTCTCAAAATAGGGTCACAGCCCTTACAATAGAAATATGAAAAGTCTAATACAATGAAAGAAAAGGGAAAACAAAACATCACTCGCCCTCGGATCCATGAGGACTCACCACAAGCTAGGAGAATAGTCGATCAAAGCTTGTATCAAGGGAAGAACACCTCATACTCTGGAACCTACACTTTGTGGAAAAATGTAGAAGAAATATGGGTTAGTACAAAAATGCACTAAGTATGATAGCCATGCATAAAAATCCTTGAAATCATGCTAAAAAGGACATTTTAGTTGAAATGTAGGCATTTTACCAAGTTTAGAGTTCATCATGAAAATTAGTGTAAAAGCATAAGATACAAGCATATTCAACATATTGATCATCATATCATAATGGAAACAAACCATAAGTACCCTCAAAGCATCGTTGTGCAATGTATGAATAAGATCCCATACTCCTACCCACACTAAGAAAAGCTTATTAAGTGATTATAGTTCATAACGCCAACTCTAGTTCATACTATCATAGTGGGATTAGCTTTAACTGACATAAACCATGAGAGCTTAATCATGGAATCCGGTGTCTACCCCACACCGAAAAGGGGTTGTCCTACTTGCCTAAGGTAGAACTATACTCATACCTTAGGTGGATCCACTAGCTAAAGACTTATGTGTGCACATAGTTTATGGGATAAGGAGATTTCTTCTAGAAACCCAGAGTCAACTAATGTAGAAGGTTTCCCTCTCATGAGATACCTACTTTGGGAATCCAGACTCAACTACTGTAAAAGGAACCCATTGGGAAAGCCGGACTCAACTATAGTATAAGCTTCCATCTCATATTCATATCCACTCGGTGCTAAGCATTAATTCCCATTGATTTCACATTAAGTCTTGACTTAAGTTAATAATTATGGAAGAATGCCTTGGCCTCCCATCCAACATACTAAAACTAAAGCTCCTAGATTCAATAGGTGAGAGTAGTCTTCAAACATAAGAATCACTACATGTGACCAACCTTTCACATTTTATGACATTCATACCTAAGTGTCTACATGAGGATAATCATCCACTCAACACAATATTCACTTTACTCTCAAAGCAATCTAGTTGAAAGGGCTATAGATCACATTCAACAAGTATACATACAAGTATCATACATATAGCTAATTCTCATGTTTTTCCCTTCAAGGGATATAGATCACATTCAACAAACCTTTCTTGAATTACTACATTAGATATATATGGTAACATGATTCAAATAACTAAACTATTGAAAGTAAAATTTCATCGTTACTACAATTCACCCAAATCACAAGTCATAAATTAGGGATATGGAGGTTTCACGGATTCATGGGAGATTTCTCATAAAAACTATAATAATCAATAATTAAATCATAATATATGATAATTAAATCAATGAAAACATTTTTAGAAAGAATCCATGGCTTGGAGTGAAAACCCTAGGTTTTGGAGACGTTTCTACTTTGAAATTGAGAGTTTGAGGAGTTCATGGATGAAAGCTAACAATGAATCAAAGACTACAATACCTTAGATAAATAAATCCAACAAAATCATGTGAGAAAGCCTCCTTCTTCAAGCCCTAATTTGATCTTCTTCTTCTTCTATGGAGTTTCTAGAGGGAAGATTTTTGAGAGGGTTAAGTTGGTTATGATTTTGGGTTTGGGATTTATGAAGTATATGAGGTATTTAAAGTCTTAAAAGGTCTTATATAGGTCTAAATAAACAATATAAATAGACTTCACACTTAACTAACTAACCTAGGAATTTACCTAATTACCCTCACCTTGGCCGAGACTTGGCAGTGTTGTAGGCATGGCCTACGCCTGGGACCTACAGTCCGTGAATGGACCTAGTGGCCGTCTTGTAGGTCCATAGGTCATGGCCTACAACTTGAGTTTTAGGGCATGACCCACGACCCCCACCTACGGGGTGTAGGTTGCCCTCGTGGGTTACTGCCCAGGAAACCTTCTAGGCCTTTTCCTCAAGGATCAATGGTTGGTCCTTGGGGTTTAGGGCTTCACATTATAACACTAAACCATGAACTTTTAAGGTACGGGGAGGTATTTTTAAGGCTCTAATTCTAATGTCAATCTCTAGCTTAGCTTACTAGTTTTATGTTAGACACTAGTTTAGTCTACAAGTTTCCGGAATGTTACATGTTACCCATGGCTGATTTCATGGAAGTTTTAATTTTTTAAACTTTTTGATGGGTGGTTAAAACACCAAATTATAGGGGTGCAATTTTGGTGTTGGGTGTTGATTTAATGTAGTATGTATTGTGTTATGCTCTATTTTGTTGTAGTTCGTACATGGATTTTGGCTAATTAGTATGGGGTTAACATAGTTAAGTTTGAAAACATAATTCCTACTTGGGATCTCTAATTGATGCTCAAAAGAGATTGATTGGAGTATGTAATTAGTTCAATGCTTGCAAATTAGGTTCGACGTTTCGAATTTTCTTGAAAATACAAATTATGGGTCAGATCTATTTTCCTTACTTCTGCATCTAAAGAGATAATAGTGTAAGGTATTAGGTTTTTTAGTTTTGAACATAGATTCCCGAAATGAGATTCTATGATGTGATGCTATTAGATCGAAAGAAGATTAGTATCATGGAATATTACCCAGCATGTACATTGATGTTCATCACAACAAGAAACAAAATTACCCCTATACTCCATTGATTTTAAATCCTCACACGAGTAGATTACTTGTTACTTATTTGAATTTCTGAAATTTTAGTTTAATTGTGACTATTGATAACCAAACCTTTTTTTTTTAATTTGGTGGAATCATGTAGCCACTTTTTCTTATTGCTACAAATGAATGAATATATATTCAAAATTTCTTGATAGAATTCTCTATGTTATATCATTCTCTATGGAATTCGACCCTGAATCATAGTTTGGAATATAAATTGATGACGATCACTTATTCTTTGGATTGGTTTTAAAGAGTAGTTTGAGTGTTATCAAAAATAGCGCTGCTTCCGGGGAATGATGTCTAAGAATTTCATTTGATAAATTAGTTTGTAGTTTTTTTTAAACTGTAGTAGATTGTTTCTTGGTGTTGTGGTTTTTCTCATTTGTAGGTTGAAACATGAGTGACCACAGTAGTTACAATGGTAGTCACTACGGACAGAACGACAACATGAGTGATTTGTATGATATAAATGTGAAGATCATTCAAACTAAGGGAGCCATCCGGTTACCTTCCACAACTGAAAGTGTAGTTTTTCATGTAACTGGAACAATGCTACAATTGCTCTAATAGAGATGAATGTTTTGGGGTTTAGATCCTGAAAATCCCCATGAACACCTTCAGAACATTGTGGACGTATGTGGGCCATTTAAGTTCAAGAACATCATACAAAAGTCTATAAAATTTGGTTTATTCCAATTTTCTTTGATGGTTGAAGCTACTAGATGGTTGGTGGAATTGCTAAATGATTATATCACTTCTTGGGAAAAGTAAAATGAAGCACTCTTAGAGAGGTTATTTCCCTCCTCATATATAGTTAAACTTAGGAACAAAATCCAAATACTGATACGGATTGGAGGTGAACCTCTAAATGAGACTTTTTTGCAGTTTCAGACATTACTCTTGCAATGTGAAACACAAGGTGTTCCAGATCATTTATTGTTGCAATACTTCTATTGCAGCCTTGATTCAGTCAATAAAGGTGTGACTCATCAACTTGCCTAAGGTGGATTAATGCGACAAACTTATGAAGTAACAACGTTGTTTCTAGATTACATGACCAAGGTCAACCGAGCATGGTATATTAGAGAAGATCAAGTGTCTGCTCTATAATTGAGAACGAGCAAAGAACAAATTGAGAAGGGCGATGAGCGAGATAAAAACATTGCCAAAATGATGACTGAGCACTATTTGTTGTCTAGTCATGTCATGAGAAGTGGATTGAAATCATTAAACATGGTTAGAACAAGTAGTAGGCAGTGCCCTGAGGATTACAAGTTTGAGGCATTATACAATGAATAAGTTCAATCTTTGGAAAACCAAATGGTGGATTCTTACCCAAACTACAAAAGACAGGGTGGGAATCAAGGTTGGAACAAGAATAGTGGTTGGAAAGATTAGAGAGGTGGAAAGTGGAGAGATAGGGAGGTTAAAAATGATAGGTATGTTCATCCTCATGATCGTCCAGGACTAAAGGACCTTGTTGGTACAGAAGGAAACTTAACTAAGGAAGTGCTCCCAAGGATCTTCAACAATGTTGAAGGGTCTGACAAGGTGCTGAAAAATTTGAAAATTACTTCTCCACCTTATCTCAAACAGTGACCTATCATTCAGTGTCTACCAAACAACTGGAGAATCGAATGTGACAGATCTCCACCCATCTCGATCTGAGGTAAAAGGGAACATTTCCTAGTGAGACCGTCGCAAATCCTAAAAATGAATATTGAGAAATTGAAGACTATGTCGTGGCACAACGTTAAATAAGACACTTCTTGGGAGGAAACCCAAGTTTTTACTTTTTTTATTGGTTTCAATAATGTGTGTTGTTAGTGCAGGTATAAAGGAAATCAAAGTGTTGCAAAGTAAAGATAGTTGATGCCAAAACCACATCGGTGATCCGTCAAAGGCATTGTGCTCACTCATTCTTTTCCAATTTTTTAGCAGGAAAAAGTGAAAAAGTGTACCATCAACTTAGCCGATGTGAGCTCCAAATAGGGGTCCACCGAAGTACACTATGCAAACTCCATCGACTTTGCTGAATAAGCCTTCAAGTTTTGTATCCGTTAAGGCCTTTTTTGTGAGCTTTATCTCCATTCAATAATGCACCAAATTCACTAGGCAACATTAGTCAGGACCGGCGATTGCACCTGGTATATAAAAAGTTCAAGGGTCTTTTCCTTTTAAAAAAGAAACCCTTTGTTATCTTTGAGTTACTTTTTTTCCCTAAGCTTCTAGTATTGCATTGTAGTGTTATAGTGTCTCTTTTGTGTGCTTTTCAAGTACTGAGAGTGTTTTGTCTGGCGTGATTTTTTTACCCAAACCCTAGTTTCCATCATTTTCTTGTGCTTTCTTCTACTTGAGGTTGGTGTTTAATTCATATTTTGTTGTTTGAGTGTAAAATTGTGCTTTTATATATCGACTAAAGTGTGTTGTTGGTTGATTTTGTTGGGTAGTTCTGCACTGTTAGTATTGAATTGTACCCATGAGTTAGTTTTTCTAATTTGTGCCGAATATAGCTTAAATTAATTGTGTTGGTTAATTTTTAAAATTGAGTTCTCATATGTGTTGGGACTTGGTTGAATATGATACAGGTGAAGTCTGATTAGCCTAGTGTTGCGTAGATTGCATTTGTCACGACTCAGGGTACCCCTTAGATGTAACATAGCGTATAAAACCCCGAAGGACTCCATACAAGCCACTTAGTCCTCATAACATGAGAAATAGAACAATTTAGAGTAAAACAATATTTCAAGTCTAAAAAGTTTTTTCATAAAAGAAAGCGGAAGTCTAGACACTTTGTCTCATCATAGCCATCTATTAAAATATTGAATGAAATAGGGCCAAGCCCATACAAAATGTCCAAAAAGGGAAAGTACATGAAATAAACTAGATATATGAAAATCCGTCCTCGAACCACGAGGACTCACCAAACTCGGGAACACTCAAATCCAAGTTCTATCCATTAGTATGATCACCTCTAGTGTCGGACCCTACACTTGAGAAAAATGTAGGCAAAGTAGGCGTTAGTAAAAAAATGCACGAAGTATGATTGAAACATGCAAAAAGGGACATTTCATTAGAAAGGATGCAATTTACAAAGGTTAAACATCATCATAGAGATAGTTGGAAAACTTAAGTCAAAACATCATCTTCAATGCAAGCAAGCATCATCTTTAAAGCCTTTGAACACTTACGGGATACTTCTTGAAGCATGCCTTAGTTGATTATTAAACTTCTTGTTATTGTGGGAAATAAGCCTTAACCTATATGAGACCATGTTAGCTTTCACATAGAATCCGGTGACTCCCACACCGAAAAGGGTTGGTCTAGTTACCTAAGGTAGAATCGATATTTTTAGCTTAGGTGGATCCACTAGCTAAATATCCTACGAGGTCACGTAGTTTATGGGATAAGGAGATTATTACTAGAAACCCGGTCTATATACGGGATAGCTTTCATCTCAAGAGATTTCTTCTAGAAACCCGACCTTACCACAGGAGAGCTTCCATCGCACATAATATCCACTCGGTGCTAATCATTCAATTCCCATGGAGTAATTAATTCTTTATTAACTCATTACTCATGAAAGGGTGCCCTTGGCCTACTGATTCAAGTTAGATCATTAGGATAGCTCTTTAATTATTCATGAAAGGGTGACATTGGCCTACCCATTCAAGCTAGGTCATTAGAATATCTCTTTTAAGTTACTCATGAAAGGGTGCCCTTGGCCAACCGATGCAAGGTACATCATTAACTCAACTCTTTAGAATTAATCATGAAAGGGTTCCCTTGGCCTACCGATTCAGGGTAGATCATCAATTAAACACTTTGGACCATGCGTGAGCAACTATCACTATCCGTGTTCTAGTTATGAAGGCTATTTACCCTTTGATTCAATTAGGTGAAAAAGCTTTTCCAAACTATTAATCTTCATTATGTGATAAATCTTTCACATTATGCTCAATGTGTATTATGAGAATGTCCTTTCAACAGCACAACAACAACAACAACATTCTTGACACTTTACTCTCAAAGCATCATAAAACAATTGCGTAGATATTATAGAAAATGCATAATCTCATACTTTACATCCTTGAGGTTGAAAACTTACTTTCAATCAACACGTCTAGATTAAAGGCATTAGACATGGGTATCATTATAATCCAGGTAACCCAATCAGTACATGCATAATTTCAGAACATTCTTCTTTCATCAACAAAGACCCATATCACAAGTTACAATTGAATAATATGGGGATTTCATGAGTTCTTGGGGATTCATCATAAAAACCATAGGAAATCATCAATTCATACATAATATAGTATAATTCAAACATTAGAATTTTTTTTGAACGGAACCCATGACTTTGGGATCAAACCCTAACTTTTGGGGATTTCTATATTTGAATTTGGGGTTTTGAAGGGACTCCATGGATGAAGGTTATCCATGGATGAAGGACAACCATACCTTAACAACAAAGTCCTATGAATTTGGTGTGAAGAACTTTGCTTCTTGAACCCTAGCTTTCACTTCCTTCTTCTTTTTCTTCTTCCTCTTCTTCTTTGAGTTTCTAGAGAGAGAATATTTTTAGAGGAGAGCTTTTCGGAATTGATTTAGGTTTTGGAAATAATGATTTGAATGAGTGGAATTTTGGGTTAAAATGACTTATATTGTGACACTACGTTAAGGCAAAACGACCTCACTTAAGTTGAACTAAAACCCAAAATACCCAAAACACCCTTCACTTTAAGTGAGCTACCAGGTCTCACATGGGGTCCCACAAGCCGTGGTCCCCTTCGTGGACTTGACGTAGTGGCTTGGCAATAAGTTCCTTTAGCCCACAAGCCCAAGGCATCTTCATGAGGGGCTCCACGAGCCGTGGTGCTTGCCATGATCTGTGGTCCCTCTCGTGAGCCTTGAGGCAATGGCTTGCCACCATGGCTTGGCCTCTCAAGTGATGAAGGCATCATCACAAGCCTTCCCATGAGCCGTGGTCTTCACGGGTGAAGTGGCTCGTGGAAATGAGCCAATGTTGGGCAGCCTTAGGGAGGCTACTGCCTCACCACCACGAGTGGCACCACGTGGCGTGGTGACCACCACGAGCCATGAAGGCTCATGTGGCATGGTGGAAAGTGCCTTGGGATCTTTGGGAAGCGTTTGTCGCTTTCCCTTGGCTCTTACCCTCTTTCCCTTGGCCCTAGGCCACCTTCATGAATCTAACTCTCATGTTTAGCTCTAGTTTAGCTTACTAGCTTCCGGGGTGTTACAATATCTCCCCCTTGGAAACATTCAACCTTGAATTACGATCTAGACACCTTATGGAAGTTAAAACTCAAGACTAGCAGCCTATCATGCATGCACCATCAAAATAATGCACAATTATAAGGAGGAAACATCAACTCCAACTTAAACATAATCAATGCATCACAAGAAAGTAGGAACTACATATAACAACCCATTATGCATGAAACATTTAAAATTCCTCATATTCTTAGGATGAATTACCTTCTCCAAACTAAAAGCATGCTCAACAAAACTGTAACAACCCGGAAAATCAGTAGGCTAAACTAAAGTGTCATTGTGTGGGTTGGTGTAACTTCAAGTCGATGTCTAGGTTGAGTTAGAGCTAAGTGAGAGGATTTATGTAAATTTCAGAGATTTTTAGACGAAACTAGAACTAAAATGAAGGAGGTAAACATCTAAAATGAAGGTAAGCACTTACACTACCAAGGAAGGGTGAAGGAGAACTTCTTTCTCTTTGGATTTAGTTGGCGATTGGCAGCATGATCGCCCAAGTGACTTGGTGATGCGCCAAAGTGCACTTGGGTCTCCTAGTGGGATGTCCCACTTAGCCTATGTTCTGGAAAAATGGGCGAGATAGGTCGTGGGTCGCCGAATGGGTTGACAATTCGACAACAGACCACCCCTTCGCCTAGTGAGCTGCCCATTTTGGGAGCTTAGTGGAAATTTGGGTGAGCCAAGGGCTCATTAGGCGACTCGTCTAGTGCCATTGGCGAGCCAAGGAGTGCCAAAGAGCTAGCTCAAGAGGGACAAGTACAAAATTTTAAAGTTAAGTTAGGGTCTTTAAGTAATCGCTCCAAAACTTGAACCAACACTTTCCCACTCTTTTTATAGCAAGTATATATACTTTTAAAGGTCAAATTTCCTTCAATTTAGTTACTCTCACTTAATAAAATAAGAAACCCAAGAACATCATTATTCTCTAAAAAATTCTCTCCATAGACTCAAGAAGAAGAAGAAGACAGTGGAGCTAGGGTTGCTACAGTTTCAAGGTGCTTCCCCAAAATTCTTGGAGTTCCTTATACAAGGTATGGTTGATTTTCATATTTGGGTAGCTATTACCCAAGGATCCCCTTCAAATTGTGTTTTCAAGATATCAAATCCCACAATCTAGGGTTTTCAATCTTCAACATGGGTCTTCTTCCAAAACAATTTTTTATTGATTAATTATGGTTAATTATGGTTGGTTATGTTGAATTGTGTGTAGATTGATGGAGTATTGATGTTGTTCACTCGAAATTCTCCATAGACCCATATCTTTCCCATATTGATAAATCATGAACTTATGTTATGGGTTGGTTGAGATTGTGGATATGTAAATTGAATATGTTTGTGTTGATTAAGCTATTGAAACATGAATTCCTTCTATATTATTTAGTAATTGTATATAGTTGGGTTGATTGTGATTTCAAGACCCTTGAAGGGAAAAGGTATGAAGTTTATGCCTCTTATTGGGAATTACGTAAGAGATTATGATATACTTAGATAGTGATGATTCTATATCTATTGTGTTGTTGTGGTATTGATGAAAATATCCTTCATCCCTATATCCCATACACTTGGTTATGCATGAAGTATGTAGGTATGTTTATGATAATCTTGTTGTGTTGATGGGAAGGACATTCTCATGATCACAATTCGATTATAATGTGAAAGGTTTACTCACATGCTAATGTTTCTAAAGTGAAAGGAGCATTCTCACTTAAGGAACTTATGAGCTATTATGATGTTATGTTGGCATGAGTGCCTAGTGTATTCTTTTGTGAATGTAAACTTAAGTAAAGACTAAATGTGACTTTTAAAGGGAGTTGTGCGTAGCACCAAGTGGATAGAAGTATGATATGGGTTCGTTCATGCTAGTAGTTGGGTTCCCAATACGGTGTCTCATGAGATGGAATCCTCCACGTTAGTAGTCATGGTTTCTAGTAGCAATCTCCCTATCCCATAACTATGTGCCCACATAGGTCTTAGCTAGTGGATCCACCTAGAAGCTAAAATGTACATTCTACCTTAGGTAAGTTGGACAGCTCTTTTCAGCGTGGGGGTAGAACATTAGATTCCATGTAGCCCACATGGTCTATGTCGGTTAATACTATTCTTCCCTATATGATATGAATATGAACTATGGTTAGAACATGGAATTTAACTATGACTTCTTAAGGGGTACTACTTAGTATGAGTGGGGGTATGGGACTTCACTTATGCATTGCACCAGAAGACTCTAAGAGAGGTTATGGTGTGGTATTCTTATGATTATGATGACTTATGTATTATGTATGAATGTAATGTTAACTTCATTTGTTATAAGTTATGAATATGAATGTCTCCTCTTATTATGTATGTTGGTTATGACTATGGTAAGGTATGTTATGTATGTTATTGGTGGCCAAAAAGTGATACTTGGCATTTGGTAGGGTTATGGGATCTTACCTTTGCATTGAACTGGTATGACCTTGGGTTGCTTATATGTTGGTTTGACTTGTGT
The DNA here is from genome assembly GCA_029582685.1 of Solanum piurae. NCBI lineage: Eukaryota > Viridiplantae > Streptophyta > Magnoliopsida > Solanales > Solanaceae > Solanum > Solanum piurae. The sequence goes on along the minus strand of JAJOOO010006627.1, from coordinate 60,819 downwards.
TTCTTCATAAATGTGGATAATGGCTTTTAAACTTGATAAATGCATGATTTCAACTAAATGTCCCCTTTATGCATGATTTAAGGTTGATGCATGGCTTCCATACTTAGTACAATTCATTGTGCTAACTCATATTTTCTACTTTACTATTAGTGTAGGTTCCGGTCGTTGAGACTATTACTTCTTCAAGTGAAGCTTGGTTTAACTATTCCCTAGGCTTGGTGAGTCCTCAAGTTCAAGGACAAGATGTCATTGATTCTAGTTTCTAGTTTACTTCCTATGTTCAAGACTATATTGTATTTCCTATTTTTGGAGACTTTATTGATGTAAATGGCTTTGTCCCTATTTGTAATCTTATATTAGATGGTGGATGAGACAAGTTTAGTTCCTATTTTCGTTATGGAAAGAGGTTGACTTTGATTGTATAGTGTTTAATTTTTCTGCATTATTCTATGTCTTTATGTTATGATGATGCTAAGGGCTTGTACGAGACCCCTTTGGGGTAAACTATGCCATGTTACTCCTAAGGGGTAGCCCGGGTCATGTCAAAGTTGGTTTCAAAGAATAAGGTTTTGGTATAATGTTAGGTTGATGTCTCATGAACCACGTCTTGTATAGTCCTGTTAATGAGTGTGAAGGGAGCCACACTTATGAATGAGAGGCTATACGATGCTTACGAACTTTCCATTTCTCTCATTATTCTTTAGTCGTGCCTTAAGAGTTTTAACTCTATAATGTCATTTTCCTAACCCTTTTCTTATGCATATAGGAATATGAATACAAGAAGAGCGGCCGGAAGAAGAGTGGAAGAGAAGATTGCTAATGATGAGGGAGTTCCTCCCCAAAGTCCTCAAGGGCTTCAAGCTCCTCAATCTCCTAATGATGAGAAAGCTACGACCTATGTGGAGATAAGGACGACTCTCCAAACATTGACTCATGCTCTAACGACTCAAGTCACTAGGGATACTAGAGTCCAAGTGGACCCCAATGCAAGCACAACCGCTTCTAGGATAAGGGATTTCAGAAGAATGAATCCCCCTACCTTTTATGGCTCTAAAGTGGATGAAGACCCACAAGGGTTTATTGAGGAGGTGTTCAAGGTGCTAAATGCAATGGGAGTGTCGCCAAGAGAGAAGGCGGAACTATGTGACTATCAATTAAAAGATGTGGATCAAGTGTGGCATGAGCAATGGAAGGAATACAAAACTATAAGAGCGGGCCTGGTTGATTGGGGAGTGTTCAAGATGACCTTCTTTGATAGGTTTTCCCCCCTTGAGTTAAGGGAGAGAAAGATGTAAGAATTCATCAACCTCCGCCAAGGAGGTATGAGTGTGAAGGAATATAGCCTTAAGTTCACCCAATTGTCTAAGTATGCCCCAACCTTGGTGGCGGACTCTAGGGCTAAAATGAAAAAAAATGTTATGGGGATATCCTACCCTAGAGGTGAATGAATGTAGGTCGGCAATTATTATTCCAAGCATGAACATCTCACGTCTTATGGTTCATGCCGATAAAATTGAGGAACGAAAGCTCAAGCAAGTGCGTAGAGAATTGAAGAGGGCAAAAGTTGATGATGGAAATTCTTCTAAGAGTAGGTTTGAGGTTCAAGGCAAACCAAGGTTTAAGAAGAGGTTTTCTAATCAAGGCACTTCTAGCACTCCAAAGGTAAACAAAGAGAGGGTGCCTACTCCTAAACCACAAGGTGGTGATCCTTATGTTGATAGACCTACTTGTGCAAAGTGTGGCAAAAAGAACGATGGCAAGTGCTTTGTGGGCGCGGATGGGTGTTTTAGTTGTGGGAAAAGTGGGCATATGAAGAGGGATTGTCCCATGCTAATGGCTCAAAGAAGATAGGGCAAGCAATTCCCTCCTAGTGGCTCAAATTTTAATGCTCCCAAGAAGAATCGCTTCTATGCTCTCCAATCTAGAAGTGATCAAGAGGGTTCTCCGAACGTCGTTACCGGTATGTTGCAAGCATTTTCCATTAATGTTTATGCATTTTTAGACGCCGACGCCACTTTATCATTTGTTACAGCTTTAGTGGCTATGAAATTTGATATACTCCCCGTAAAGTTAGAGGAACCTTTTTCGGTTTCTACCCCAATAGGTAGTTGTAGCTAAAAGAGTTTTTAGGGATTGTGCTATTTCTTTATCTCATAGAGTCACTTTGGTTGATTTGGTAGAATTAGATATGTTGGACTTTGATGTCATATTGGGGATGGATTGGTTGCATGCTTGTTTTGCTTCCATTGATTGTAGAACAAGGGTAGTAAAGTTTCAATTTCCAAATGAGCCCGTTTTAGAATGGAAGGGGGGAAACTCTATTCCTAGAGGTCGTTTTGTTTCATATCTAAAAGCTAGAAAAATGATTTCTAAGGGGTGTATCTATCATATTGTGAGAGTTAAGGACCTTGAGTCCGAGACTCCTCCTTTAGAGTCGATCCCCGTAGTAAGGGAATTTTTGGAAGTATTTCCCGATGACTTACCCGGAATCCCTCCCGAACGGGAAATAGACTTCGGCATTGATCTTTTGCCGGACACACAACCCATATCAATTCTCCCTTTATCGGATGGCTCCGGCCGAATCAAAGGAATTGAAGGAACAACTCAAGGATTTGCTAGATAAGGGTTTTATTCAACCAAGCATATCCCCATGGGGTGCCCCGGTATTGTTTGTGAAGAAGAAATATGGGTCACTTAGGATGTGTATGGAGTACCGCCAATTGAACAAGGTTACTATAAACAATAAGTACCCTCTCCTAGAATTGAAGATTTGCTAGGACAACTCCAAGGGGCGAGTTACTTTTCGAAGATTGACTTAAGGTCGGGCTATCATCAACTTAGGGTGAGAGGGGTTGACATTCCTAAGACGGACTTCCATACAAGATATGGTCACTATGAATTCCTAGTTATGTATTTTGGTCTAACAAATGCCCCGGCAGCATTCATGGATCTTATGAATAAGGTATTTAGAAAATATCTGGATTTGTTTGTGATCGTCTTTATTGACGATATTTTGATCTATTCAAGAAGTGAGGGTGATCATATGAATCATTTGAGGATGGTATTGCAAGTCCTTAAAGACCACCAATTGTAAGCTAAATGTAGTAAGTGTGAGTTTTAGCTAAGGTCGGTTGCTTTCCTCGGTCATATCGTGTCAAGTGAGGGTGTTGAGCTTGATCCTAAGAAGGTGAATGCGGTCAAGAGTGGGCGTAGACCTCTATTTCCTACGGATTTTAGAAGCTTTTTGGGCTTGGCCAAATATTATAGAAGATTTGTTGAGGGCTTTTCCTCTATTGCTTCTCCATTAACTGCTTTGACCCAAAAGAGGTTCAAATTTGAGTGGTCAGAGGCTTGTGCGAAAAGTTTCAAGAATTGAAAGATAGACTTACCTCCGCTCCGGTGTTGACCTTATTGGAGAGTACCTATAGGTTTGTAGTATATTGTGATGCTTCTCGAGTAGGTTTGGTATGTATCCTTATGCAACGGGGTAAAGTGATTGCCTATGCTTCGAGGTAACTTAAGGTACATGAAAAGAACTATCCAACTCATGATCTCGAATTAGCGGCGGTGGTGTTTGATTTGAAAGTATGGAGGCAATACCTATATAGGGTCCATGTAGATGTCTTCACCGACCACAAGAGTCTTCAATATGTTTTTACCCAAAAAGACTTGAATCTCCGACAAAGAAGGTGGTTAGAGCTTTTGAAGGATTATGACATGAGTGTCCTTTACCACCCCGATAAAGCTAATGTAGTTGCGGATGCCCTAAGTAGATTTTCCATGGGTAGTGTGGCTTATGTAGAAGATGAGAAGAAGGGATTGGTTCGTGATGTGCATAGGTTGGCCCGTTTGGTGTCCAGCTAGTGGATTCCACCAAGGGTGGAGTTATGGTCCATCATTGTTCTGGATCATCCTTTGTAGTTAATGTGAAGTCTAAACAACACCTTGATCCTATTTTAATGGAGTTGAAAGAATCGGTTCTCAACAAGTCCGTTGAGGCTTTCTCCCAAGGGGGGGAGGGGGGATGGGGTGCTTAGGTACCAAGGTAGATTATGTGTTCCGGATGTTGATGGCTTAAGAGAGCTAATTTTAGAAGAGGCTCATGGTTCGCATTATTGTATTCATCCGGGAGCCACCAAGATGTACCATGATCTACGGGAAGTCTATTTGTGGAATGGCTTGAAAAAAGATGTAGCGGGTTTTGTAGCCAAATGTATGAATAGTCAACAAGTCAAGGCCGAACACCAAAAACTGGGAGGTTTGTCCCAATACATAGAAATTGCCACTTGGAAGTGGGAGGATGTAATACGGACTTTGTGGTGGGTTTGCCTCGCACTCGAAGGCAACATGATTCTATTTGGGTCATTGTTGATAGGATAACCAAATCAGCCCACTTTATCCCGGTTAAGACTTCATTTTGGTGGAAGACTATGCCAAGTTGTACATCAATGAGATAGTGAAGTTGCATGGGGTTCCCTTATCTATCATTTCGGATAGGGGTGCTCAATTTACTTCACACTTTTGGAAGGCATTCCAAAAAGGGATTGGTACCAATGTTAAACTTAGTACCGCTTTCCACCCTCAAACGGATAGTCAAGCGGAAAGGACCATTCAAACCTTGGAGGTTATGTTGAGAGCGTGTGTGATTGATTTCAAAGGTAGTTGGGATGATCAGCTTCATTTGATAGAATTTTCCTACAACAATAGCTACCACTCAAGCACTGCCATGGCACCCGTTTGAAGCAGTATATGGTAGGAGATGTAGATCACTGGTGGGTTGGTTTGAAGTAGGTGATTTTGCTCTAATAGGTCCCAAACTAGTTTATGATGCCATTGAAAAAGTTTGACTCATTAGAGAGAGGTTGAAGACGGCCTAAAGTCGGCAAAATTCTTATGCCGATAATAGAAGAGGGAAGCTAGAATTTGAAATTAGTGAATGGGTCTACTTGAAAATTTCACCTATGAAAGGTGTTATGAGGTTTGATAAAAAGAGGAAGTTAAGTCCCTGATATGTGGGCCCATACCAAATCTTGAAACGTGTCGGGAAAGTGGCATATGAGTTATACTTACCAAATGAATTGTCCTCAGTTCACCCGGTGTTTCATGTTTCCATGATTAAGAAGTGCATTAGGGATCCGGTATCCCTCCTTCCTTTAGAGGGTTTAGGAGTTGATGAAAGTCTTTCTTATGAAGATGTTCTTGTAGAGATTTTGGACCGACAAGTTCAGTGGTTGAGAAATAAGGAAGTAGCTTCTGTTAAGGTTCTATGGAGAAATCACTTAGTTTAGGGTGCTACATGGGAGGCCGAGGCCGATATGATGTCCTGTTATCCTCATCTATTTCCTTCTACTCCTATTCAAACTTGAGGTAAGTAATTCCTCTTGAGTTTTTAGTATTTTCGGCGTCAAGTACACCATGTTACTCCTAGGGGGTAGCTCAGGTCGTGACAAAAACTCATACAATACTCATGAACAGGTCTAGTTAAATTGTGATGAAATAGCATGTTGGTTTAATATTGTTGCGTTGAGCTTGCTTGTGTTGGAGAAGGTAGTTCCTCCTATGTTTATATGAAATGGTAAATTTGGTGCACAATGAGATGGTAGATGTAGTTCCTACTTTTTGTGTTGCATTGAGCTTATTGATCTGGAGTAGATGTTTCCTCCTATGATTTTTGCATGTTATTGATATGTCATGCATGATGGGCTGCTAGTCTTGAGTCGTTAATATCTTAAGGTGTTTAAAGTGTCATTCAAGGACGAATGTTCCGAAGGGGGGATATTGTAACAGCCCAAAAAATTAGTAGGCTAAACTAGAGTCTCATTGTGTGGGTTGGTGTAACTCAAGTCGATGTCTAGGTTGAGTTAGAGCTGAATGAGAGGATTTATGTAACTTCCGGAGATGTTTAGACTAAGCTAGAACTAAAATGAAGGAGGTAAACAGCTAAAATGAAGCTAAGGACCTAAACTACCAAGGAAGGGTGAAGGAGAACTTGTTTCTCTTTGGATTTAGTTGGCGATTGGCAGCATGATCGCCCAAGCGACTTGGCGATGCGCCAAAGTGCACTTGGGTCGCCTAGTGGGCTGTCACCCTTAACCTAGGTTCTGGAAAAAATGGGTGAAATAGGTCGTGGGTTGCCGAATGGGTTGGGGATTCATCCAACAGACCACCCCTTCGGCTAATGAGCTGCCCATTTTGGGAGCTCACTAGAAATTTGGGCGAGCCAAGGGCTCATTAGGCGAGTCGCCTAGTACCCTTGGCGAGCCAAGGAGGGAGCGGGCCAAGTACAAAATTTTAAAGTTAAGCTAGGGTCTTTAAGTAATCGCTCTAAAACTTGAACCAACACTTTCCCACTCTTTTTCTAACAAGTATATATAATTTTTAAGGTCAAATTTCCTTCAATTTAGTTACTCCCACTTAATAAAAGAAGAAACCCAAGAACACCATCATTCTCTCAAAAATTATCTCTCTAGACTCGAGAAGAAAAAGAAGACAGTGGAGCTAGGGTTGCTAGAGTTTCAAGGTTCTTCCCCAAAATTCTTGGCGTTCCTTAGACAAGGTATGTTTGCTTTTCATCCTTGGGTAGCTATCACCCAACGAGCCCCTTCAAATTGTGTTTTAAAGATATCAAATCCCCTAATCTAGGGTTTTCAATCTTTAACATGGGTCTTCTTCCTAAAAGAATTTTTATTGATTATTTATGGTTAATTATGGTGAATTGTGTGTAGACTGATGGAGTATTGATGTTGTTCACTCGAAATTCCCCATAGACCCATGTCTTTCCCATATTGATAAATCATGAACTTATATTATGGGTTGGTTGAGATTGTGGATATGTAAATTGAATATGTTTATGTTGATTAAGATATTGAATCATGAATTCCTTCTATATTATGTAGTAATTGTATATAGTTGGGTTGATTGTGATTTCAAGACCCTTGAAGGGAAAAGGTATGAAGGTTATTCCACTTATTGGGAATTATCTATGAGATTGTGATGTACTTAGATAGTAATAATTATATATCTATTGTGTTGTTGTGGTATTGATGGAAAGATCCTTCATCCCTATATCCCATACACTTGGTAATACATGAAGTATGTAGGTATGTTTATGATAAGCTGGTTGTGTTGATTGGAAGAACATTCTCATGATCACAATACGACTATAATGTGAAAGGTTTACTCACATGCTAATGTTTCTAAAGTGAAAGGAGCATTCTCACTTAAGGAACCTATGAGCTATTATGATGTTATGTTGGCATGAGTGCCTAGTGTATTCTTTTATGAATGTGAACTTAGGTAAAGACTAAATGTGACTTTTAAAGGGAGTTGTGCATAGCACCGAGTGAATAGGAGTATGAGATGGGTTCTTTCACGCTAGTAGTTTGGTTCCCAATACGGTGTCTCGTGCGATGGAAACCTCCACGTTAGTAGTCAAGGTTTCTAGTAGCAATGTTCCTATCCAATAACTATGTTCCCACATAGGTCTTTGCTAGTGGATCCACCTAGAAGCTAAAATGTACAGTCTACCTTAGGCAAGTAGGTCACCTCTTTTCGGTGTGGGGGTAGAACACAGGATTCCATGTAGCTCACATGGTCTATGTCGGTTAATGCTATTCTTACCTATATGATATGAATACGAACTATGGTAAGAACGTGGACTTTAACTATGGCTTCTTAAGGGGTACTACTTAATATGAGTGGGGGTATGGGATTTCACTTATGCATGGCATAAGAAGACTCTAAGAGGGGTTATGGTGAGGTTCTCTTATGATTATGATGACTTATGTATTATGTATGAAAGGTATATATGAATGTAATGTTGACTTCATTTGTTATAAGTTATGAACATGAATGTCTCCTGTTTTTATGTATGTTGGTTATGACTATGGTAAGGTATGCTATGTATGTTATTGGTGTTCTAAAAGTGATACTTAGCATTTGGTAGGGTTATGGGATCTTACCTTTGCATTGCACTAGTATGACCTTGGGTTTCTTATATGTTGGTTTGACTTGAGTTTCTTCATAAATGTGCACAATGGCTTTTAAACTTGATAAATGCGTGATTTCAACAAAATGTCCCTTTTATGCATGATTTAAGGTTTTATGCATGATATAAGGTTTTATGCATGGCTTCCAAACTTAGTACAATTCATTGTGCTAACCCATATTTTCTAATTTACTATGAGTAAGTTCCGTTCGTTGAGACTACTACATCTTCAAGTGAAGCTTGGGTCGACTATTCCCTAGGCTTGGTGAGTCCTCAAGTTTGAGGACAAGATGTCATTGATTATAGTTTCTAGTTTACTTCCTATGTTCAAGACTATATTTTATTTCCTATTTTTGGATACTTTATTGTTGTAAAGGTCTTTGTCCCTATTTGTACTCTTATGTTAGATGGTGAATGAGACAAGTCTATTTCGTATTATTGTTATGAAAAGAAGTTGACTTCGATTGTAAAAGTTTTTAATTTTTCCGCATTATTCTATGTCTTTATGCTATGATGATGCTAAGGACTTTATGCAATTTACTCTCAAAAAGCAAATCAAAAGCATGTCCATCAATTCATCTCATGAAGTCAATAGGCAATTTATACTCAATGCACAACAACATGAGGAAAATCAATCATGTAAACTCATTTTATCTCTAAACATAAATTTCTCATGAACATGCATAACATAGGGAAATCATGGAAAACTCATGTAACAAACATGACTCACTAAACAAGAAAAACTCAAGAGGAACTCATCATCTCAAGCTAGAATACGAGTAGAAGGGAAAAAATGAGGATAACGGGACATTACATAGGCCTTGGCCTCCCAAGTATCACCCTTAACTAAAATATTCCTCCACAACTCTTTTATGGAAGCAACTTCCTTCTTTCTCAACTTCTTAATTTACTGGTCTAAAATCTCAACCGGAACTTCCTCATAAGGAAGACTTTCAACAACTCTCAACCCTTCTAGGGACATTAAGTATACCGGATCTCTATCACACTCTCATGCATAGAGACATGGAAAACTGGGTACATCGATGCCAACTCATTAGGGAATCCAAGTCCATAAGCAACCTTACCAACACGTCTCAAAGTCTCATATGGCCTACCAACGGGGACTAGACTTCCCTTTCTTAGCTAACCTCATTACACCCTTCGTAGGTGAGATTCTCAAGTAAAACCCAAATCATAAAAATTAGGGACACTCAAACGACTTTGCTATCTAGTCACACCATCTGTAACACTCTGGAAACTACTAGGCTAAACTAGAGCTTAACGTGAGGGTTAGAATCATGAATGTACCTCCCTATACCTAAAAATATAGGGTTTTGTATTAGAAAATCAAGGTACGACCCCCCCAAGGACTAATCATGGGTCCTTGAGGAGGTCCCTTAGAAACTTCCTGGGCAGTTACCCACGGAGAGGACCCATGCCTCGTGGGTCAGACCACGTCCATGGGTGAAGGGTCGTAGATCAAGACCTTAAGACCAAGTCTCTGAACCAAAACCACGCTTCACCACCACGGGCCGTGGGTTCAACCACGGTTCGTCCGCGAGGACTTATGGGTCAGGGTCACTGAAAAAGGCCACAGACACCTACCCACGATTCGCCAACACACCATGTGGGTCCATCTATAGACCGTGGTCGTGGGTGGTCACTTGAAATTGCTTTTTGGCAGTTAAGTTTGGGGTTTTCTGGTTTTATTTAATATTAAGTGACGTCATTTTATACTAAATTAGATCATATATATAAGGATTTTATGTCACTAAATTAAGTCATCCAAGCCATTATTTATAAAATCCCAAAGAACTAATCCTCTCCAAAAAATTCTCTCTCTAAAACTTCAAGGAAGAAGAGGAAGGAAGTTGGAACTAGGGTTGGAAGGAGCAAGGTTTTCTACTCAAATTCTTTGGAGATTCATAGATAAGGTATGGTAGTTCTTCATCCATGGATAGTCTTTATCCATGGAGTCCCTCCAAACTCTATTTTAAAACTAGTAATTCCCCAAAAGCTAGGGTTTTACTCCAAGTCATGGATTCCTTTAAAAAATGATTCAAATGATTTAATTACTTTGTATTATGATTGAATTGATTATTTATTATGGTTTTTATGTTTAAATCCCCAAGAATCCATGAAATCCCCATATTCCCAAATTATGACCTTGTGATGTGGGTGAATTGATGAAAGAAGGATATTATGAGATTATGCTTATAGTAATTGAGGTATTTGAATTATGTTATTATCCATTTCTAATGTAGTAATTCTATATGTGTTGATTGAATATGATCCTTGATCATTGAAGGGTAAAGTATGAGAATTATGCATGATTATGAGATTTATGTATATGCTTTATGAACACCTTGCGAGTAAAGTGATTATGATTATTATAATGTTGTTGTGTTGATTGAAAGGTTATTCTCATTAACACATAATGAACATAATGTGAAAGGTTTTCTCACATAATGGAGATTCTAGGCTGAAAGAAGGGCCATTCTCACCTATTGAATCTATGAGTTATCTTATGAATTATGTTGGATTGAGTGTCAAGGCATTCTTCCATAAATATGACCTTAAGTCAAGACTTAATATGAAATACGTGGGAATTAATAATTAGCACTGAGTGGATATTCAAAAATGAGATGAAAGCTTTTACAGCAGTTGAGTCCGTCCTTCCAAATGGTTTCCCCAAGGTATGTATCTCATGAGATGGAGACCTTCTACCATAGTTGAGTCTGGGTTTCTAGTAACAATCTCCTTATCCCATAAACTACGTGCCCCGTAGTATATTTAGCTAGTGGATCCACCTAAAATCTTACAAACCATGGTCTTACCTTAGGCAAGTAGGACAACCCTTTTAAGTGTAGGTAACACCTGATTCCATGTTAAGCTCACATGGTTTGTGTCGGTTAAGGCATATTCCCACTATGACAAGAATATGAATTATGAACTATGGCTACTCAAGAAGCTTTACTTAGTATGTGTGAGATTATGGGATCTTATTCATGCATTGCACAAGTATTCTTTGAGGGTAATTATCGTATGGTTCGCGTATGACATGATGATATATGTAATGAATATGTTTATGACATGCTTTCCTATTGTTTTCAAAATGATGCTTTAACTTAGTAAATTGCATGCATTCAACTAAAATGTCCTTTTTAGCATGTTTTCAAGGTTTTTGTGCATGGCTATCATACTTAGTGGATTTTTGTACTAACCCATATTTTCCTATATTTTCCCCAAGTGTAGGGTCCGGTTCTCAAGGTGATCCTCATTGTGGTTAAAGCTTGGATTTTCACTTTTCTCCTAAGTTTGTTGGTGAGTCCTCGTAATTCGAGGACATATGCTATCTTTGTAGTTCTTTCATTGTATTTTCAGTTTTGGACTATGTTGTATGGGCTATGGCCCTTTTAATTTCAACTATTGTAATAAATGGCTAAATCGAGACAATTCTAGACTTCCGCTTTCCATTATGTAAATTTTGGACTTGAAATACCTTTTTGACTATTTATTGCGCTATACTTATGTTATGATATGCTAAGTGACTTACATGGTGCCTTTCAGGGTTCTATGTGCCTTGTTACATCTAGGGGGTACACTGGGTCGTAACAAACTTGGTATCAAAGCACAAGGTTTAGAGCGATATTAGGATGATATATCATAAGCCATGTCTAGTAGAGTCTTGTTCATGAGTGTGAAGCACGCCACATTTATGAATGAGTGGCTACAAGATGATTAGGAAACTACACTTCTTTCATTACTCTTAAGTCGTGCCGTAGAGTTTAAATCTATAAAGTCCCTCTCATAATCCTTCTCTTGTGTCTTCAGGATATGAATACACGAAGGGCTAACGCTAGAATAATGGAGGGTGACAATGTGAATCAAGGAGCTCCTCCTTTATGAGTCCTACATTTGGACTCAGTTGGGGCTTTGTTTTGATAGTTTTAGTGTCCTCAAATGCCAAATTGATGCTATTAACTGATGTTAAAGCCTTTATTTCTAGGTATGTGGATGAAGGAGCAAAGTAAGGACACTAACATGCAAAAAGGAACAAAACAAGCTGAAGAAGTAGAGAAAGACGAGGCTTGTGATTGCCAAGACCATCCGTGAGGGAAGAAACCATGTCAGCGTTAGGAAAGGGGAAGTCGGTGATTCACCGATTAGTTCTGCAATGACAAGATTGATCACCCAAAGTTACAGAACTTGAGGATGCTGAGAGCCAATGAATAAAGGCGATAGAAGAGAGCAAAGGGTGGTTCACCAAACCATTCAGCGAACTCAACTTACCTCACATAATGGCCCTTCATGGCTAATTTTTGGCGACTATAAATAGGATTTTAAACTGTAAATAAAGGAGCTTGCTACCATTTAAAATAGTATTCTTTTGGAGTTTGAGAGTTTTCTTTGAGACTTAAAGGCTTTTTGAGACTCAATTCAGAGGTTTTGCAAGTGGGTTGCTGATTTTCTTTAATTTGGAGCATCGTAAAGACTTGAATACTCTTACCGATTTGATGGATAATCGATTTGGTAACCATTTTTTATCTTTTTATAATGTTTGGCTAAAACCCCAATTCTTGGGGTGTGATCATGTGATTATGGGTTATATTAGCATATGCCTATTAAAAATTACTAGTTTATATACTATATTGAAGTGGGTTTAATCATTAGTTGAGGTTTAATTTATGAATTGTTGTTGCAAAAGAAGTTCTAATTTTTGTTCTCAGCTTGCTCGAGATAGAAGTTTTGGGGCTAAGGCTTCATTAATAGTTTGTAGGTATTGGGTTGATTTGGGTTCAGTTCGAGATAGTGAATCCTAAACACAATCCTACTCATCTTGCTCGAGAGAGAGGATGAAGTAAGGTGTGGGTTGTTCTTACTTTCTATGCTTGTTGATGTTCAAAAGAAATCGCTTGAAGTAGGATAGTTGTTTGAGAGAAAGCTATTTCACTCATAGTCTAGCCTACCCACTGATATTTAGCCATGCATTAGTAGTTTCAATTACCCATATAGCAAAATTTGCCTATAATCGATCATATCCCGAGAATTCCTCTCCGTATTGTTATTTCAGATTTGTGTGACTTCTTTGTAGTTGATAATTGCAAATAAAAATCCCCTATCTAAAATTCATGTCAACCCTTTTAATTTGTTTCATGTATTTTCCGATAATATCTATTCATATACCTAGTTAGATCACATTTTTACTTCATAACTGAACTTTGAAGACATACCGCTCCCTGTGGGTTCGACCCCAACTCATTTGTTGAGTTTTATACTGCTTAACGATCGTTTGAACCTAGAATTGGATGAGGTGTGCTTGAAACGTTAATCAAAATGGTGTCGTTGCTGGGGAGTGGTCTTGTTTAGAAATTCTTTTATTGAAGTTGAATTGTGATCTTTTTGGCTGTAGTTGAATCAACTTACTTTAGTTTTTGTTTTGTGTTGGTTGTATTGAACAAAGAAAGAGATGAGCGTAAACGGGAGTAATGGTAGCCAAGTGGGCCACCAAGACGATATTAGGAACCTCAATGATGTAAATGACCCAATCCAATTGGGTGGTATTGGTGCAATTCGTCTACTTCCAACTGAAAGAAACATTGTTTTTCACATCACTAGCACAACACTTCAGCTCCTACAATTGAGGGTATTATTTGGGGGTTGGCTCATGAGGATCCTCATAAGCATATTTGGAACTTCGTGGATGTTTGTGGTCCGTTCCCATTTAATAACATAGCATAAGAATCAGTTCGTCTCAGGTTGTTCCCATTCTCTTTGATGGGTGAAGCTACCAAATGGTTATTTGAGTGGCCAAGAAACTCCATCACCTCTTGGGATGAGCTGATCACAGTATTCCAAGTGAGATTCTTTCCCCTATCGAAGATGATGATACTTAGAGATATCATCCAAGGTTGTAAACACTTGGAAGGTGAGACAATCCATGAGACATGGCTGAGGTTTAAGAAGTTATTGCTGCAATGCCCAACTCATGGACTTTAATGTGTTGTTGCGATACTTCTATAAGATCCTTCACTCAGTGAACAAAGGAGTTGCTGATCAACTTTTTCCCGGTGGTATAATGCAACAACCCTATAAAGTAGCGTATCAACTCTTTGATTGCATGACAAAGATAAATAGGGCATGGTACACTCGTGAGGACCAAGTCTCACCTCTCACTTTTAGAATGACAAAATAGCTAGTCGAAAAAAATCAAGAGAGAGACTAAAACATGGCCAAAATGATGACCCAACTTAGATATCTTGGCTAAAAATGTCATGGGTCTTGGTATAAAGAGTGTTAATGCTATTGGTGTTGGTGGAGTAAACCCCGATAAAACACAATTTGAAGCACTGTACAATGAAGAAGTGAATTTCCTAGCCAATCAAGGAGGAGGTTATCGTGCGAATTGCCCAAGATTGGGTGGAAATCAAGGTTGGAACATAGATGAGGGCTGGAGAGACCGTGATAGTGATTGGCGTGATCGTAACGCCACTTGGAAGGAAAGAGACGGAGATAAGGACAGGTACGTCCCTCCCCATGAGCGTCAAAATCCCAAGGAATATGTAGGTGGCCGTACAGAACATATGCTCTTACACATTCTCAAAAAGGTTGTAGGGTCACACAAATTGTTGAAAGAGATGAAGTAGGATGTCTCGACTCTTAATCAGATGGTGACCTCTCACTTAATCTCTATTAAGAAGCTGGAGACCCAAATGGGTCAAATTTCTTCGCATTTAAATCCAAGACAATAAGGGCGGTTGCCTAGTGACACAATTACAAACCCCAAAAATGAAGCTTGATTTAGTGTCCTCATCGTGCCACGACGTTAACTAAGGCACTTCTTGGGAGGCAACCCAAGTTTTTAATGCTTTAGTTTTTTATTATGAATAACGGGTATTGATTGTGCAGGTTGAAAATTGAAGAGTGTTGGAAGATAGGTAGTTTAGCTAGCCAAAAGGCCAGTCGGCGACACGCCGAACAGGTCGGCGATCCCCGATCCAGACCGCCGTTGGAATCACCAAACTTGAAGGGGATTTCTGTAAAACTCGGCGGACTAAATGCTTAATAGGCGACTCGCCGAACTGGTCGGCAAGGCCGACTTTGTCCACCATTTGAACCCCCAAATTTGCTGAAGGTCTTATAAAATTTGGCGAGGGAAATACCACTCGGCACATCGCCGAGTGGGTCGGCGAGCACGACTTACTGCACTGATGGTGCTGCGAACTGAAAGGTTTAAAGCCAAACGGTTTAAAATTTCATAATCCCTCATCTTCTCTGATTTCTAACTCCCGTGCATTCTCATCCGAACTTTAAATCTTTTATATTTTACTCTTTTGCCAGTATTTTTGTGTGATTTCGTACTCGGAATAGGATAACTTTGTCGCCTAGATACTCAAATTCTAACTTCGGCATGCAAGGTTGTTTTCAAAACCCTATAATTTAAGTATATGGTTGAAATAAAATGAAATTGGTAATTTGGTGTTTTTTTATGTTGGGTAATTGCTTTAATAGTGTTTTATGTGTTGGTTTGCCCGTTTTGATTTGAAATGTGTGCCTAAATGTTTAAAGTTGATCGATTCTTGTGTCTTATTTGTTAAAATCGGTTCTAAATTGTTGGGTTGCATTATTTATTTTAGGTCTAGTGGGGTGAAGTCTAAGTAACCCCGAATTGTGCCAAATGACGTATTTTACCCAATGATGGAGCGTTTGATGTCATTCTTAAGGGCAAAAGTGGTCAAATGGACAATTTTTGCCAAATCAGGGGAATTTTGAGTACCCTGAAGGCATGGATCCTATGGGTCTGCCTTTCATTGAAAAGTGTATGTATTTTATTTTGAATTTGGGGGCTGCGGATTTGATTTTGAAGTATGGGTTTGAAAACTGGCATGTTGAGCCGTTTAGCGAGCTAAGTCAAGCTTGCCGAGTGGTTATGCGGTTCGGCAACGTCCCTCTTTGATCGCCTGTAATTTCATATTTTGGCTAAGTATGTGCTGTAACTTTCGGTGAGAAGCCTGAGCTCGCCAAGTTAAATCGGCGACTCACCGAAAGGTCTTCTTGATCGCCCTTTATGCTCCCCTAACCTTTAAAATGCACTGTAACTTTCAGCGGGCTACTCCTAGCTCTTCACGAGGGGCTCCATGAGCCGTGGTGCTTGCCTTTAGTCGTAGTCCCTCTCGTGGGCCTTAAGGCAATGGCTTGCCATCATAAGTGGTGAAGGCATCACCATGAGACTCCCCACGATCAGTGGTGTTCACCACTGTCCTTGAAGTGGCTCGTGGAGATGAGCAAATGTTGGGCACGCTTAGGGAGGCTACTGCCTTACCACCACGAATGGCACCACGGAGCGTGGTGACCACCACGGGCGTGGTGATCACCACGAGACGTGAAGGCTCACATGGCATGGTGGGCAGTGCCTTGGGAAATTTGGGCAGCCTTGGCCCCTTTCCCTTGTCTCTTGCCCTCTTGCCCTTAACCCTAGGCCACCTTTATGACTCTAACTCTCACATTTAGCTCTAGTTCAACCTAATAATTTCTGGGGTGTTACAACATGATTTTTCCCTATCATAGATATAGTGATGACTTTCTTAAGATAAAATCATCAATTTGAGAAATACTTTATAATATTTGAGGGAAGTTTGAGTACCCACGGTACAAAATAATGTGAGAAGATTGTAATGTTGATTGGGAACTAGGTATTGTTATGTATAGTGGTTTAAGTCGTGAAAATAGGCATTGTGCTGAATAGTTCCTATTGGGCCGGCTTGTCTTAGCTCAGCAAGACAGTTAGGTGAATCACTGAATAAGACGTAGATCGCCTTCCTTGCTTGATTATGTGACCTAGGTAAGGTTCCATTTAGCCAGCTTGTCTTAGTCCACTAAAACCCACTTGGAATATCACCAAGTGGGAGTGGACATTTCCCTTTATGCTTTTGTCTTTTAATTTTGTACAGTCACTTCTAAAGACGTGTCATAGATGCCGAAACCAATTCGGGGAATTGCCGAGTTGGAGTTGACTTTGCTTATCATGTCAGAGTTCCTTGAAAAAGTGTGTACTATCCATTTCAACGAACTCGACTGAGCTAGCCCAACCTTTTAGGTGATTCGCTATCCCATTAAATGAGCCTCAAAATAATTTTGAATTGTATTTTATTTTTTACTTTGATTTCAACTAACCTTCATCAATTCTACGTTTGGATGATTTTTCTTTGTATAAAATGGGTAGAATAGAAGGAAAACAGGTTGTATCTTTGAATATGGAATCCGATAGGAATTCTCCTACTACTCCTCTATTGAAAAAGAAAAAGGGGATAGAGATTAATCAGCCATCTAATGCTCCTCATCAATAACCAACCACTCTGTGATCCTCTACGTGTGTGACTTAGAAGCCTAAAAAGGTTGTTTCTATAAAAAGGATGGACATCATGTCCAAATTGGTGCAACCTTCCTCTACTAAGACACATGTATCTCGTGTTCTCTCGGTTATTTCTCCAAGAGACCTCAAATGGATCAAGGCTGCTACAGAAGGTACAACACAATTGGACATAGGTCTCTCCACTGATGGTATTATGAGCGACTATCTAGCTATCCGGGACACAATTCAGTTCCACAAATTTAAGGGGTTTACAAAGACTCTTAATCCATTTGTTCCATATTGGGTGTGAGAATTTTATATGCCCTTGCACAATCCTTACCAAAGAAGAAGAAGGGCACAGTTTGGAAGCCCTTCGATGAAGTTGAGGTGGCCTGTAAGAAGGTGCAATGCCACGGGGTGCAACCAACACGACCCTGGGTACTCTATAAAATTATGTTTACATGTTTACAATACATATGCCTCATGATCCTGACTCTCTCAGAGGTTGGTTTGCGCCACTTATCTTCGATATATATCCTCTTTTGATGGGTGACAATACGAGAATAAAGAAGAAGGATATGAATATTGGGGCTCGATACTAGTTTGGTTTCATAAACAGTAACATTATGCCTTTACACAATGAATTCAATCTTGGGCACCTAAAAGTTGAGTTAGTTGGTACATTTATTTGTAGGGAGAAAACTAATGTGGAGTCTATTAACATGGAGGATGTTGTTGAGGGCCATTGAAGAACAAACTTCACATCATTTTCCGTTCTTGATCACATAGCTTTGTCAAGATGTTGGAGTTCCCTTTCAGGGGGAAACTAATGTTAGGATCGCCTCGGTCTCTTATAATGACATCCAAAGGATTGAGGCCGTCTATCTACGGGATGATGCGTCTTGGAGGAAGCCTCCACCACCAGCACTATGCCGGTGGCTGATCCTACCATAGTTGCTTATGAGGCCAGTTCATCTGCTCCTTTTATGAAGTGGTCAGGTATGCCCCAGCCTTATCATGTACCTTGCACTTCCACTACTATTCTTGCACGTGCCCCTACTTATATTGTTCTGTGTCCCTTGACAAAGACCATGATTGATCAAATTAGCATTCTTTCCCGGTTAGTGGATATGAGGGCTACGAGGATTGAGGCTTATTTCCTGAGATGTTATATAGGGTCATTAAGAGATCTTTAGCTCCACTGAGAGTTCAATTAAATCAGTGTGAGGCATTGATTGAGTCCCATGGTGTGAGGTTGGATGACCTCACCGTTAGGTTTGAAGAATGTGAGAATGTTGAGGGTAGTGCGTCTTTGCTATTTGATATAAGTGGTAGGATAGAAACTTTCAGGATTGATGTAGACCAGCTGAGTCTACGGACATATTTATGCTTTCGGGTGAGGTTACCTTGCTTGATGATAACACTCAAATGTCCTCCTTAAAACCTATTAAAAGGGAAAATGGTCGTAGTAAATAATAAAACCCAATGAAGAGTTGGGGTCAAATGCCATAGAAAATAGTATATCGTGTAGAATGCCTATAAATAAATTTGGACTTTAAATTTTCTCATTTGCACTAGTAAAAACCATTGGGTGGATCACTCAACCAATTTAATATAAATCTTTGGTTATCAATTATCACAATTAAACTAATTTATCAAAGAAATCAAGAATTAACAAGCAATCTAGGGGTGTGTGGATTGGAATCGACATCACATAGGGGTAATTTTGCTTCTCTATAGTGATGAACATTTATTAATAGGGCTAACTCATCTTTATTGATGCTAATAATCTTTCGATCTCAAAGCATCTATCCATAGAATGTCCATTCGGTCTCATCTAAATGCCAGCCTAAACAACCCAATGCCTTACTCTATTCACTCTTTCAAGAAGAGGGCAAACATATCCGTCCTATATCCTCTATTTTCAAGCAAGTTACAACATCAAACCTAAATTGCTAGTATCAGACTAATTACCCACTCTAATCAATCTCTTTCCAGCATCAACCGGAGATCAGAAGTAGGAATCAAGTTTTCAACCTTCACCAATATGTTAAGCCCATGATAATTTGACTAAATTCATGTATAAGCAGCAAAATGGAGCATATCACAATACCCTACTACGTTAAATCAATACCCAATCTATAATTGCACACCTAGATCATGGGGTTTTAGCAACCCATCACAAAAAGTAAAGTGATTATATCTGCCACGAAAGAAGCCATGGGTAACTTGAAATTAAGCAATTACAACTAAATCATAAACCACTTCAAATGGAGTCATGCCAATAGTACTATGAATAACTTGATTATATGCAAACTCAATTAAAGGTAAATGTTCCTTCCACGAGGCCAACTTTCCATGCACGAAGGCACAAAGCGTAGAACCCAAGGTCCTATTCACAATTTCAGTTTGGCCATCAGTTTGTGGGTGACAAGAAGTTGAGAACAACAACTTAGTACCAAGTCTACCCCACAGTTCGTTCCAAAAGTGACTAAGGAATTTTGGATCCCTATCACTTATAATGGTTTGAGGAATTCCATGCAATTTAACAACATGCTCAACAAACAAGGATGCTACATTGGAAGCATCATCACATTTAGGACATGGAATGAAATGAGCCATCTTTGAAAATCGATCAACAACAACACAGATGCTATCTCTACCTCGTTTGGTCCTTGGCAAACCCAAAACGAAGTCCGTTGAAATATCAAGCCAAGGTCTTTGAGAGGTGGGGAGTGGGGTGTATAGACCATGGGGAAGGAGACGTGACTTAGCACGTCGACATTCAACACATTGACCACAAATTCGAACAATATCTTTATGCATTTTAGGCCAATAGAATTGTTCCTCAAGAATTCCCCTAGTTTTGTCAATACGAAAATGACCCATTAAACCCCCATCGTGTGCCTCCCTCACAAATAGTTCTCTCTAAGAGTTCATGGTCACACAAAGTCTCTTTCCTTTGAACAAGAAACCATCAAACTTGGAATAGGGAGTAGAAGAACTATCCCTCATCCCCCTTTCCCTCTCCCATTTCTCACTATCTTTAAAGATTTGAGCAAATTCAAGATCCTTGGGATACAATCCCTTCAAGCATTCAAGGCCAATCAATTTGGAAGACAAAGTATTTATCAACACATGTTTTCTAGACAAGGCATCAACCACCACATTTTCCTTTCCCTTTTTGTATTGGATTACATAAGGGAAAGTTTCAAGGAATTCAATCTATTTGGCGTGCCTCTTATTCAACTTTCCTTGGGCCCGAATATTATTTAGGAACTCATTGTTAGTCCTAATGACAAATTCCTTGGGCCACAAGTAGTGTTTCCAATTACCCGAAGCCCTAATCAAGGCATACAATTCAAGATCATAAGTGGAATAATTCAAAGTAGCACCTTTTAGTTTTTCACTAAAATAAGCAATGGGCTTTTGGTCTTGCATTAAGACGGCTCCAATACCTACTTTACTAGCATCACATTCCACTTCAAACATTTTATCAATATCAGGTAATTGCAACAAAGGAGCGAAACTAAGCAAGGATTTTAAATTCACAAAAGCATTAGCTTGTTCCTCTCCCCACTTAAGAGGTTTATCCTTTCAGATTACCTCTGTCAAGGGGGATGCTATGGTACTAAAACCTTTGACAAAACGCATACAAAAACTAGCCAACCCATGAAAGCTTCTAACATCGCTTATGGATTTCGGAATTGGCCAATTCTTAATAGCATCCATTTTTGACTCATCAACTTCAACCCCTCTTGAACTCACAACAAAACCCAAGAAGACAACTTCATCAACATAAAATGAACACTTATCAAGATTAGCATAAAGTTGTTCCTTCCTAAGCACATCAAACACACATCTGAAATGCTCAACATGATCATGCATGGTCTTGCTATAAATCAAGATATCATCAAAATAGACAACCACAAATTTCCCTAAAAAGGGTTTCATCACATTATTCATGAGACACATAAAGGTACTAGGAGCATTAATGAGACCAAATGACATCACCAACCATTCATATAGACCAAACTTGGTCTTGAATGCGGTTTTCCATTCATCACCGGGGTTCATCCAGATTTTATGAAAACCACTCATAAGATCAATCTTTGAAAACACAAAATATCCATTCAATTCATCAATCATATCATCTAACTTAGGTATACGATGATGATACTTTACCGTAATCTTGTTTATGACTCAGAAATCTACACACATGCGCCATGTTCCATCTTTCTTTGAAACCAATAGAACCAGAACGTCATATGGACTCATGTTCTCCTTCACATAACCTTTGTTGTGGAGTTCATCAACTTGCCTTTGTAGCTCCTTTGTGTCCTCTGGATTGCTTTGATAAGCTCACTTGTTTGGTAATTATGATCCTGACACAAAATTAATTTGGTGTTCAATTCCCTGAAGATGGGGCAATCCACTTGGAAGCTCGCTTGGGAAGACATTCTCATAATCTTGCAAAAGAAAAGAAATAGAATTGGGAAGAGAAGAATGAAATTGGTTAGTTTGTAGAACATGGTCCCTATGTGTGATAAGGATCAACGAACTTTCAGACTCAATTTCCTCCCTTGTATCCTTGTAATTAGCCAACAATACTTGGGCCTTTCCTTTCAACTTCCTTCTCTCCTCCTCTTCTTGGCTCTCGGCCTCCTCTTGTTCCTCTTCACACGTCTTCTTCTCCCTCGACTCACTCATCCTTTGATATACATCATTGACTTGAGAGGGTGACATAAGGTGAAGAACATACTTCTAATAATTCAACACAAGTGAATACTTGTTGGTTCTCCCATCATATTTGGTTGAACGATCATGTTGCCAAGGAATCCCAAGTAGCACATGAAAAGTTTGCATTGGGACCACATCACATAGAACTTCATCTTGATATTTGCCAATCTTGAACTTGATCATCACTTGTCGATGTACCCTTAATTCTCCACACTCACTCAACTATTGGAGCTTGTAAGGTGTAGCATGCTTAGTGGTAGGAAGTTTCAAGAATTCCACTAACATTGTACTAGCAACATTTGCACAACTCCCACTATCAATAATTAAGGAACACATACTATCCTTGATGAAGCATTTGGAGTGAAATAGATTCTCTCTTTGGCTCGGATCATCCATTGCTTTACTAATCATTGCTTTCCTCACCACATATAGAGGAACAACACTCTCTCCTTCTTTGACACAAAGGTCTGGTTCCTAAACTTCCCCATTTTCAAACTCATCCTCTTCTTGAGGATCTTCTTCACATTTACCTACTGGCTCTTCCTCAACACTAAGATATATATCCCCTTCTTGCATTAGAGCATTCAATCGATTAGGACACTCACGCATTATATGACCCCATCCTCTACATTTGTGACATTGAAAACCTTTAGGCAATTTGGTTGGGTCAGTGATACCTTTGTCACTTGGCGGGTACTTTGGAGTGTTTCCTTTGAAGGGCTTCTTCTCATAAGTCTTCTTGACATCCGTACCCTTGTTCCAACTTCACGATGTTTTAGCTCCCCCTTTGTTCTTTCTCCAAGAGTCGGAAGAAGAAGTCTTATATTTAGACACTTTCTCCTCCTTGAACTCCATATCTATCTCATGGGCTGCCTCAAAGACGTCATTCAAAGTACCAAACCGATGAATGGTCATCTTAGAAGAAATCTCTTTGTTTAACGCTACCTTGAAGCGAATCACGACATGTTCTTTAATCTCTCTATATTCTAAATTCATGAGTATGTTTTGGAACTCATCATGATAGGCTTCAACACTTTTACTTCTTGCCTCAAGTTGTACAATTTGGCAAGTAACCCTTGGCGGTATCTTTTCGGCACATACTTATCTCTCATCAATCTTTTCAATTCGGGCCATGGTGGAGGATGAACCTCTTGAAAAACTAAGTGATACCTCTTCATGTATTCCCACCATGTGATAGCATACCCTTCGAATTGGGTGATAGCATAGCAACTACTCTTGACCTCCGTCAAGTCATTAACTTTGAAAAGCCAGTCATATTGCGATTCCCATATAAGATAAGCATCATGATTACATTCCCCTTTGAATGTTGGAAGAGTCATTTTTATAGAGTTGATGCCAACATTTTGGCCTCCATGGCCACCTGGTCGTTGTGGTAGTAACCCCTTTCATATCCTCCTTGATAGCGGTTACCATGTCCTTCTCTAGCTTCTTTGCCAACTTATTGTTTAACATTGACTTCCCATTGGTCTCCACCTTGAGGGTGGATTCCATGTTGTCTCCTATAAAATGGCACTGGACCCAATATACCTCTTGGTCCACCTTGCAAGACTTGACCTCTTGGTCGATTCCTTGGTGACTCATTCCATGGCGCTTCTTCACCTTCATCTTCATAACCTCCTTAGTCCTCATCATTCCTCACCTCATTCACGGTATTTGGTTGTGGTTGTGGTCTTTGGTAGGGAATATTTTGGTTAGGTGTTGTTTGGTAAGGATGGCTTTGACTTGGTGGAGCTTCTTGACTAAGCGGGAAATGGAACGGTCGATTGGTACTTTGGCTATTTGAACCCAATTGATTGAAAGTTGGGTGCAAAGCTTGGTGGAGAGTTTCGGGTGTGAGAGTAGGAGAATTAGTGTGATCGTGCCCACTTGTTGAAGAACATAAAGTAGCTTGTGGTGTAGAGTCATTGGAGTTGACTCGACCTTCCACATTGGCCAACCTACCATCGATCTTTGATATATCACCCTCACATTGTTCAACACTTCCAATAAGGTTGCCAAAGTAATTTCTACGATATGTGCTTGAGTATCTCCTCTTGTCTCCATTGTACCTGCAATTAAAACAACTCACAAAAACAGCAAACAACCTTAGCGTTAATAAACTGAACTCACAATCGCTCGTGTTTACACACCTTTGATTGCCTCTCAAATTGGCGCGGCTAATGTTGTTTGTACTCAGTTGATCACTAAGTACCAATTGCTACTCTTGGTTAGAATAGATTCTTGTTTTAATAAGAACGGATGACTCAATTGAAAACAAACGAACTTGAATCCAGAATTAACTATGAAGTAAAAGGAAAAAACACGAAAAGAAAAGGCACAAACAAAGAAGTGAATTCAAGAACCAATAGTCAACAAGTAGAGTAATTACGAGTTAAAAATTGGTTTAGGATTCTTGAGAACGCTTGAGAATCAAAAGAAAGAAACTAAGAATTTGGAACCTGAGAAAAGGAGTGTAACTTGAGCTTCTGATCGCCGAATGACCTGTTTTCTACACCAAAAGTGAAGTTCAGCTCGCCAACTTGAAGAAGGACTAGCCAAACTCTACAAACGGACAAGGAAACTTGGTGATGTGGGTGGTAGTTCGGCGATGCAATGATTGGACTCGGTGACCAACGCTTGATCTCTTAATTTTGAATTCTAATGGACCACTACTGCAACTGTACACCTCTGAATTTTGAATTCTGGTGGTCCCCTCTTACACTTGTCCTTTAGTATTTACCCTTTTTGGTAAATTTCCTCTTTAATAAACACTTTTACTCTTTCTCTTTCTTCCCTTTTTGAATCAAACTCTTTCTTTTTGAATATTCTTCCCTTTGAAGATTTGAATGTTCTTCAAGAACTTCAAGAAAAAGATGAAGACCCAAAATAAAATACTTAAAATTTTTGTCTCTGAATTTCACGAAAATTTAGGTGAAGGCTCTCCTTGATGTGGGGAACCACAACCAATACTTTTTAACCATCAATTCCAAACCAAAACCTTTAGATTTCAATACACATTTTCATCTTCTTCAAGCTTCTTCAGGTCTTCAATGGTGAAATCTTCAACAAGGCACCAAACTCCTTCAAATCTCAGCCATAGATTCAAATAGGATTGGAGAACACTATTCCAATCTTACAAATTCAAACAAGACTCAAATCGAAAAGACCCATTTCAGTAATTTTTCAAAAACAAAAATGAACAGATTTTTTTAGTAACAAAACCCCAAGACTAGAATCATAGGAATGAATCTAATCCAAGCTCTGATACCAAATGATGTAATTTCCATAAGGGAATCACAATAAAATGCGGAAATCAAAGATGAAAAGTAAAGATAAATAGATAGACACAAAAAGAGGAAACAAAAAGCAACCAAAGGGTATATTAAACCCAATTACCTCAATTTATTAATCCTACAATAAGCACCTAACTCTTACGAAGACCTCAAGGGAATCGATATCCTGAGCAACAAACGTTTCTAACAAAAGGCAACAAAAGCTTAACCAAATTCTCAACACTCAAACATGATTTTTCAATTTTCAATATTCAAAATAATCTAAGTTTAAAATGAACCCAAACTAGCTATTTATAGTTTTAGGATAAAAGGGCCCAATAGTGACCCAAAGTGCCAAAGGGCGAGCCAAGTCGGGCTCGCCTAGTGACTTGGGCGATGCGCCAACCTGGTCAGCGAGTTTCTCTGCGTGGGTCTCAGCTTAGCCACGTTCTATAACATTAGGCAAGCTGGGACCATCACGTAGTCCCTTGGGTTATGCACCAAGTGGGTCCTGCTCGCCAAAAAGATCCCATGCAACCTTCAAGGTCTGAAATCCCTTGTTTGCCATCAATACCATCTCGAGGACCTCCATTTTCATGAATAACCATTGCATCCTTTGAAGGTCTTGAGCTTGGATTCTAGTGCATGGCCTTGATTATATTCGTACTACATCATCAATCGTGATAAAAAAGCCTCAAGTGATGACTAGCTAGTCTCAACATAAACTCAACCTCACTTTAGCTTCTTCTCTAATACAAAAACATGTTTCACAAAATGCATTGTAGTGCCTCATATCAAGAATGATTATATTCTCTCACAAATAAAATCTTAAAAGGTATAAGGAATCAATGCAATTCTCACTCTCTCAAAAGAGAAATACATGCAAGCTTTGTCACATAGGTTTGCCCATATTTTCCAATCATGAAATAACCTTGTTCATGCAAGATCTCGAGGGTCTTTTAGGCTTGTAATGGCCCTGAGGGATAAGGTGTGGTCAATTTCAATTGTTGACTTTACTTTTTCAAAGGATTGTTGCAATCATCATCACCTCTTCTCATGTTCTTTTCTTTCTCCTTCATTTAAGAACTCAAACATTGACTTGTCACTCAATTTGTTTGGAATCTCCTTTATTTTATTCACTTCTCTTTTTCATTTTCATTATTTTCAAAGGATTTCTATAAGAATGATTTTTTTATAAGGAGGGGTTTTTTTTGTATCACTTTCAAAGTTGACTCTCATTTAGTCTTTCTTTGCCCTTCACTTGGCTTTCACTAATCCTTCCTTTCCACACCCCAACTGAGGCATTTGGCCTAGGATGGCTATCAAAACATAAATATTCTTCAAAAAGGATTTTTGGTGGGAAGGACGGGAAAATTTGATTCAAGAGGCTTTTCTTTGGGTTTTCGCCAACAAATAGGTTAGGCTCTAACAGTGCCAAAATGGGTGTACATCCTCGCAAGGTAGTCACAAAGGATTATGGAAAATTTGTCTCCCTCTTTAAATTGTTGCGCAAGTTCATGTCTCAAATTCACCAAAATTCAAATAGTTAGACTAACAAGGAAAATTCTAGGACCACAGATATGCTTCAAAGTAAGACCTCACAACACATGGCACTTTGAAATACACTCATTTTGCATATCCTAAAAAGATCAAAATTGTACGTGCGATGTTCATTTCTAGGGTCAAATCAAAATGCAGTTTGTCAACAAAAGATTCAAAGAAATCGCTTAAAAGTGCAACCACATCAATTTCATTCTCGCAACACCAACACTATACACCATGAACATCATTAGTACTATTCAGACATCGATATTGACATAATCGATCCTCAAATTACTATTAGTGAATACTTCAAGCTTTTCACAATTTTAAACTCATGGGGGGTTTCAAAATTAGGAGAGAACGAAATAAAAATAAGAGACAAACTTTAACCTAAAAGAGCACTATATAATATAAACAAGATTAAATTACTACACTTGTTCAAAGTTCAAAATAACAAAATACAATAAAAAGGGGATTATTGGTTCAAAGGCCCTTATTCCATCAATAAAAAATAAAAGCAGTGTCCTAAATGAAATCGAAACAAAAGTATGGGAGGCTTAGATAAAAAGGTCCCCTTGACAGGCTATACCTTTAGAGCACTCTTATCTAGAGTATCAAGTGAGGAAGCCTCAAGAGGGGCATTGATACCCAAAAACAAAATCACTAGAGGTGGAAATGAAGGCTCAACTAGGGCATAAATGCATGTCTCAACAATCGGAGGGATGAGGGCATCAGGAGTGACTACACTAGGGACAAGCACTGAAGTCTCCCAAAGGGATCACTCCAGGATCACCTGAAGAATGAACTTTTCGGTCTCATGCATCTCAGTGAAGGACTAATCAATCTCATGCTCCTCCCTCCTCAACTTCTCCTCATCAGTCTCCTCGACCAACTCATCATCGACCCTCTCACTCTCATTATCCACAACATTAGCACTCGCAAAAATCTTAGGTTGCTCACTAGTAATTGGCTCTAAGCTAGGCATCCAAGGCATAAATTTAGGTGCAACTGTTTGGGGTACATCGCCCAAAATCATGGATATGTCCGTAAACTACAATCGGACCACCTCTTCTCATAGGGTAGACAGCTCATCCTTCATGGCGTCTAGTGCATTTGAGCTACCCTCAACCTTTTCCCTAGCCTCTAATCTATCTGTGAGGTCGTCCTACCAAATACTATGAATCTCAAGCATCTCCTCACACCTTACAACTTTCTCTATAAATAGAGGTAAATCCATTTTAATGGCCTGATTAATGAGCTTGGGGATATTCATCTCAACCCGGACAACTCTAAAATCTACTGACCAGGCAAGGGTGCCCATCTAGCATATCATAACATGGTTCAATGAGGGATGGGCAATAGGATAGGGGGGAGGTGTCGCAGCAGCAGATGCAAATACATATATAGAATGAGTAGAAATACCTACCTGCTCAATAAAAGGAACAGGTGTGCTAGCCTCAACTGGTAGTGTAGTAGGATCAACCACGGGTGTCAAGTCTGGTGGTGGCGGCTTCCTCCGAGCCATATCGTCTTGAAAACACTAAGCCTCAATTTTTCTTGTTTCAATGGATGAAGTTGGTGTGATCCTCATAACTGTAGATTCTCGGACAGGGACTGTTGCTCTCTCACACAACAGCGTAATGAATACCAAAAATAGGATTGACATTTTCTCTTGCCTAGCTCTCATCAAAATCTCATCAGCTATAATAGCACCCACTTGTATGTGCTCTATCGCAATGATTGTGCCTACCAAGACTACCTTGTAATGGCGAAGGATAGACTCATTTAGGGATGACATTATGTTGTTGATGATGAAGCCAAACTAGTATCCCACCACCATATTCAAGTAATTCTTCTCAATCTAGGAACCATCAACCATCCCTGAGGGTGAAGTGTCACAAATCAAAGGGGCCAGACACCCTTTTAGGGAGTCCAAGTCATGTCACATCCGATGTGAGTATATATCTGACCCAAATGTCGGCATCCTCAGTGCAATGTTAATAGATCCAGCATCGCATCAAACTTTCTTGCCACACTCCTACACATTTTCAAGTGGCTTCAAAATTGTGCCCATTTGGTTGTCTCTCCTCAAGAATGGTCTTCTCTCTTGACTCTTTGTGTTTTTTGAGCGATAACCGAGAGGACTCTAGAAGCTAGGAAGTTGTTCATGACTCCATCTATAGATAATTGTCTCTCCTCAAGTTTGGTCTTCACTCCTACAAATTTGACTCACTTGAGCGATAACTGAGAGGATCTAAAAGCAGGTGTTTTGACATAGGAGGGCTGCACCAATTTGAACCTAATCTTAGTCTTGTTTCTCACCATCCCTTTTTTTAGGTTATACCCTTTCTTGTGTAGCGGATATTGGGGTGGTGGTTTGTTGATGAGGGAGAGCCTACGAAGGCTCATAATTAGACAAACCCCTGTGTTTTTTTTAGAGGAGGATGAGGAGGAGAATCTTTGACCAAATTACAGTTCGATGAAAATACTCTCTTGGCCTTTGTTCGTGTCATTTCCTGCAAAGCACACATTAAAATATAGGATTTGTGAAGGTTAATTGAAATTGAATGCATATTGAATCAAACTTCGAAAACACTTTTGAGGCTCGCCTATTAGGAAGGAGGATCGCCAGATAGGATTGACGATCTCCGGTGAGCTCGCTAAATTGGACAATAACAAAGTCTCAGAGTTCAACCACAAAAAGTGGAGTCAATGCCAGCTCGGCGATTTGGTGAGTCGGTTTTGGTGGGCTAAAACAAGTCCGCCAAAAATGAGAGTGCAAAAAGGAAAGATACAAGTATCAAGGGCGATATCCACTCACATTCAGCGATACACCAAACAGGTTCAGTGGACTAAGACAAGCCTACTGAATAGGAAAGTACCCAAGGTCATATATATACTGAAGAAGGCGACTGGGGCTTACTCGGTGATTCGCCTAGCCACCTTGGTGAGATATGAAAAACTCGATGAAGTGGAAGTGTTCAACCAAGTGCCTTACTTTTACAGCTATCCCAACATACACAAAAAATACGAGTTTCCCCCATCATTACAATACACATATATGCTTTTTCACCCATGGGTACTCAGACTTCCCCCATATATTGCTAAGTATTGCACTAATTACCCTTTTAAAAGTAATCACCATGTCTGTCATTGGGAAAAAGCATGCAATTGGGTACATACTGCCCTAATCAAACTTCACCAATATCAAATCGAACTTAGACCCAATACATTTATCTGCTCAATTTCATGTTTCAACGAACACAATCAAGATTTTCCTTTTAAAGGAATAGAGAGTCATATATCTCATAAGCATAATTCAAATAACACACTACGATTCTATCCATCAAAATCTAGCACATATTAACAACTAATGGCTTCATCACCACATCCAACATACACATTAAAGCTCAAAAACCTCAACGAAAGTTTGAAAACCAACCTTAAGAATAACAAAAGTCACGAAAATCAAGGGATTGGGTTTCTGTTGGAATTAAATCCAAGAAACTACACTCCTCGAACATTGAAAACATACACTAAGGACTCACAATCACTCACATGAAGAAAGGTAAGAGAAAGGATTGAAAATGAGTTGAAGATATCAAAGGGTTTGACTTTTAAGTTTTAAAAGACCCTTGCTATTCTTATTCCATGTCCTATTGAAGCTTTAGCTCGCCGAACATGCCTAAACAAGCACTAAACCTGAAGGTTGATTCGACAGACCCACTAGAGTATGCATAGTACACTTCAGTGGATCACCTTTTGGAGTTCTTATCGCTGATTTTGAAAGTACACTTTTTCACCTGATCAAGCTCAGAAGGTAGACAAGAATGAGTCCGCACAAGGCCTTCGACATATCATAGTTTAGGATTTGGAACGCATATGCTCCCATTTTTGAAATTGCAACCTCTTCTCAACCTGCACTCACAACGAACGTTATTCAAAAGTAATAAAAAAATAAAGACTTGGGTTTGCCTTCTAAGTACCATCTTATTTTACATCGTGGCATGACATAGAAATCAATATCAACAATCATTCTTGGGGTTCAGGATGGTGTCACTAGGCAATGTTCCCTTTTGCATTTGATTGAGATGAGTTGCAAGTTAGACCAATTGGATCTTTAGCTGCTTAATAGAAACTAAGTGAGAAGTCACCGTTTGGGATAAAGTGGACAAGTCATTTTATAATTCCTTCAATACTCTATCGGACTCTTCAACCTTGTTGTATATCCTTACAAGTATGTCTTTAATACGACTTTCTTCTAGCCCAGGTGGTTCTTTTGGGCGTGGATGATCATTGGGAGGCACAAACCTATATTTTTTCATCTCCCTAAGTAATGAACTTCCTCATTGTACAATGCCTCAAATTTGGCATCATCCAAGCACTGCCCACTGTTGGTTCCAACAGTAATTACCGTCTTGGGTCCACCTCCCATGACATGTTTCAACGACAAATCGATCTTGGTCATCATTTTGGCCATGTTTATATATCTTCCATGGTCATTCTAGACTTTTTCTTTGTTTAAACCCAATTGAATAGGAGGTACTTGTTCCTCTCTAGTGTGCCATGCTCGGCTGACCTTAGTCATAAAATATAGTAACAAAGCAGCCACATCATGCGGTTGTCTCATTAATCCACCTTTGACTATCTGATGAGCCAAACCTTTATTGACTGAATAAAGAGTGCAATAGAATTATTGCAATACCAAATTTTCACGACCACCATGCATTGCACATTCATAAAGCAGTTTCTTGAACCTCATTTACATATCATGTAGAGATTCACCTCTAATACACTTGAATTTTTGGATCTAGGGTTGATGTTTAACCATCTTCGAGGGTGGAAAGAATCTCTCCAAGAAGGCATTTGTTAGCCTTCACAAAACTAATAATAAGGGATAACGTCGTAGTCAATAAAAAACTCAACGTAGAGTCAGGATCGATTCTTACAGCGAATTGTTTGGCCAAAAGATCAACCGAAGCCTAAGGAGCTTGAAGATGAGTCTCTTGTTCCACGCTCTCGTTCACATTTCTCCTAACATATTCTCTTTGAGAGGCGATTTCCTGAAAAACATCGGATATGGATTAGGAGAAATGACATATAGAAATACACTCTATCGCACAAGTAAGAGTAATGAAAGAAGTGAAGTTTCCTAATCATCTTATAACTTCTTGTTCATAAATGTGGGCCTCTTCACATTTATGAACAAGACTCTACTCGGTGTGGCTTATGAGACATCCTAGGACCTTTCTAACCCTTGTGCTCTAAATACCATGTTTTTCCTGACCCAAGGTGACCTTAGGAGTAACATGGTGTATAGGACCCCGAGAGGCCCTACACAAGCCACTTAGAATGCATAAACATGATTATAGATAATCAAGATATTTAAAACACATTTCATATTGTAAATAGATGGTAAAATGAAGCAGAAGTCTACATAGTCTCAAAGCCATCTATTACATCAAAAGTGACCGGGGCCGAACCTTGGCATCACATACAACATCTAAAAAGTAAAGACTATAACTGAAAAAGGTTCGTTCCTATAAACAGGAGGACTCACCACTACGAAGTAAAGACAAAGTGACTTCTAACCACGGGGATGAGAACTAGAGGATTGGACCCTACACCTCGAAAACAATGTAGGCAAGAGTATGCGTTAGTACAAAAATGTACCAACTATAATAGCAATTCATACATGTATAAAACATGGTAAAAAGGACATTTCCTGTCATGAAAAGACCAAGTTAAAATTGTAAGAAAGAGGTTAGAAAGCACCATAGTAACCATGGTCAAGTGCAAGTAAAACTCATCCTTTTAACACTTTTTAAATACATGTTGAGGTAACCTTAGTTCATAATTTTACTTGTTGTGGGAAATTAGCCTTAACCTACATAGAGACCATGTGAGCTTTAACATGGAATCCAGTGTCTACCTTACACCGAAAAGAGGTGTCCTCACTTGCCAAGGTAAGAACCATGAACTTCTAGCTTAAGTGGATCCGCTACCTAATGTCTATCAAACACAACCTATGATGGCACATAGTTTATGGGACAGGGGTAATGACCACATGTCCACTCGGTACTAAGCATAATTCCCACGGAATAGTCATCAATCATATTCATCTTATCTTTAAGGGGCATTAGTAATATCCCCTTGTCCTTTCATTAGAGGTCATTAGTAATCACCGCTTGACTCATCATTAGACTAACCCCTTAACTTTGATTCATTTTAGGTGGAAAGACCTTTTAACCTTAGAATTATTTATGTGAGAAATCCTTTCACATTCATATATTGAATAATTATTTGAGAAATCATTTCACAACAATTAACAACAACAATCAACATCATTTATGCTTTACTATCAAAACAACTTATATCATATTTCATCAATCTCATAAGAATATGCATATTTTCATAAATCACCTTTCATAGTTTAAAACCCACTTTCAATCATGAAAAACATCGGTAAAACATGGGTTCATGTGGATTTATCATAAAAACAGGGAATTATCTATATTAATGCATATTTGTTCCGAAAACAATCAAATAAATCAATATTGAAAGGAACCCATAATATAAATGAAACCTATACCTTCAATTGGGAATTTCTAACTTCAAAATTGGGGAATTTAGGAACTCTTTAGGGGAAGATTCCATAGATGAAAACTATCATACATTAGAGTTCAAAGCCTACAAGCAATGGTGAATTGGATACTTGATCTTGAAACCCTAAGTTAACTCTTTCTTCTTCTTCTTGAGAGAGAAATATTTTGGGAGGATGAACTGGTTCTTCTTTTGAGAAATTGAGAGAATAAATAAAACTGGATGATTTTGGAGGTAAAAACATTTATCTACGGCTTTGGATAAAGAGTAAACTGACATATTATTAGGTTGGAATAATTAGGAAAAGACCCAAAAGGCCTTCTGAATATAACTGCCAACCCCGTCGACGGTGGGTACCTACGGACCGTTCTTATTGGCCGTCGATGGATTCAAAGACTTGTTCTCTGGGCCTTCAAATGGGGGGACCCATGTACGGTCCATCAGTTAACCTACGGTCCGTACATTCCCTCGATGGGTCCAGTTGAATTTTTCTTAAAATCCCACTAAGTATGTGACTCACCTAGAAGACCTACCTACGGCCCATGCCTAGGGTAACATACCATCTCGTTGAACCGTTAAAAGATACTGGAACCTTTAAGATTTTGGAAAACTGGGGCTGGCCAACCACGGGCCTACCTACAGACCGTGTGTTAGACCACAAACCATCGGTGGCTCCGTCAGTACTAGCACCAGATTCTAAAAAGCTATAATTTTTTCCTTTTTGAATCTGAGGTGTTACAAGTTTGCACTTTTTTAAAATATTTTTGCCCATTCTTTCAAACTTAAATCATTGCCTTGTCCAATTGCCTTCATAGCTACAAATCATCAACATTTTATCATAATAGGACAGAATTAGGCATTGAGAAAACTAATTATTGAGCAAAATGAACCTTAAATAGGTGCAAATCTACCATTCATTAGCACTCCCAACATAAAATTTTGATTGTACTCAAGTAAATCAAGAAAACAATAAGCTCAATAAGAGTGTATATAATAGTACTGAATGAGAGCGAACATGAAAATGACATAGAAAGACTACTCTCAATAACATGTTACACTCAATCATGATCAAAAAGCTTCAAATGATGAATAACTAGTCTTAACACAAGCTCAAACTCACTTTAATTTCTTGTCTAATGCAAGAACAAGTTTCAACAAATGCATTCAACTGCCCTCACATTAACAAGGATTCAATGCTCTCACAAAGCAAATCAACAAAAATAAAAGTAATCAATGCAACTCTCACTCTCTCAAAAGAGAAACACATGCAATCTTTGTCCTATAAGTTTGCTCATATTTTCCAATCATCACATAACCTAGTTCATGCAAGATCTCGATTGTCTTTTCGACTTGGAATGTGCCTGAGGCTTAAGGTGTGATCAATTTGGATTGGTGACTTTACAATTTCAAAGCATTGTTGCAATCATTATCACCTATTTTCAAGTTCTTTTCCTTATTTTTCATTTGAGAACTCAAACCTTGACTTGTCACTCAATTTATTTGGAATCCCCTTTTATTTCATTCATTTCTCTTTTTCGTTTTCATTTTTCCAATGCATTTTCATCACGATGATTATAATTTTTTGATAAGGAGGGGTTCCTTCTTTTTGTAACACTTTCAAAGTTGAGCCTCATTTCTTCTTAATTTCTTTGTCATTCACTTAGCTTTCATTCATCCTTATTTTCCACATCCCCAACTTAGGCATTTGACCTAAATTGGATATCCAAACATCACAACGCTTCCAAAAGGATTTTTGGTGAGAATTTAGGGACAATTTGGTTAAAGAGCCTTTCTTTTGGTTGTCAACAAATAGGTTAGGCTCAAATGGTGCCAAAATGGAATCACACCTTCACAAGGTAGTAACAAAGGATTAATGGAAAATTTGTTTCCCTCTATTAATTGTTGCCCAAGATCGTGTCTCACATTCACCAAAATTCAAATGATTTGACTAACAAGGCAAATTCTACGGATCTACATGCATGATCTCACCATACATGGTACTTCGAAACACACTCATTTAGAACATCCCAAAAAGAAAAAAAATGTACGTGAAATGTTCATATCAAAATGAAACTAGTCAACAAAATATTCAAAGATATCGCTCAAAGGTGCAACCACAATGATTTCATTCTCCGAACACCTGATGAGTCCGAGATTTGGACTCATTTAGGGCTTTATTTATAATGATTTAGTGTCCTCAAATGCTTATTTTATGCCAAAGACTGATATAAAACCCTTGATCTTCAGATATATTGATTGAGGAACAAAGCTAGGACAAAAATGGGCAACAGAGACAACACAAGAGAAAAACAAAAGGGAAAAACAAGCCTGATTATCATCGATGTCACTCGGTGACTCGCCAAGTTGCCACTCTACCACCTAGTTTTACAGAATGCTGAGGCTGAATTAGGAGTAGTTTCGGTGAGCAGCAGTTCCACTAAACATGATGCCGATCGCATCGGTGATGGATGACCAGATCACAAAAAGTACTGATGGAGATCCAGATAATTGTTGATGGGTGAGATGAAAGGAAAAAGGGCGCATCACGGAATGAGACAGCGATCCCAATTTGGCTCGCCTAAAATTATGGTGGTGGAACTAAGAAGATGAGAAAAATGAAGGTGAGACGAAGCAAAATCGGTGAGTTGCCAAATAGTCGGCGAAGCCCAACTTACCTCGCCGATTGGTTCCAAACACCCACACATCAGACTTTCATAAATTGATTTTTGCAAGAGAGAATTATTCAGAAACGTGAGGAACAAAGGATTGAGAAGATTTTTCAAGAGAGAATTTTTCAGTACGGTTTTTCATTAGGATTTTGTAATAGAGAAGATTTTAGCTAATTTTAACTTTCAAATTTTATTTACCCAGCTATGGAAAATGTGGCAGGTATTGATTTTTATCTTTTCACCATGATTGGCTAAAACCCTAACCTTGGGGGTTTGACAATGTGACCAATTGTAGCATTCTACTAAATGGGTGTTATCGATTAGTGATTGTTGGTGTTAATCTGAAGCAGGTCTAAATTATTATGGTTGTTTAACTTCATTATTGCATCTTTGGTGTGATAGATTTCAGAGTTTTGTGCTTGCTCGAGAGAGAAGCACAGAACCAACGTAGTAATTTGGTATCCTTAGTAGTGGGTCTTGACGGTTTTAGCTTGAGAAAGTGAAACCCAAGACCCAGCCTTTGTATCTAGCTCGAAAGACTGGATTTGATAAGAATATGGGCTGGTTAGCTTATGGATTGTGTTAAAGTTCGAGAGAACTCAACGGAAATAAGACAATTGTTCGAGAGAAAATTGTTTTACTTATAGTCCATTATACCCACGACGAATAAGCATTATCGGTAATGATGTACATCCATTAAGTTGAATTCGGCAATTGGTTAGTCAATCCCCTAAGTGGTTTATAGTTATTTGATTGTTTCTGGTTAATAATTTGAAGTGGATTGGTAACAACATCCTGAAATTTTAATTAGTAAACGCTTAAGTTTGTGTTGCTCAACTATAAAGGTCATCGTCATACTTTCGTATTTGAATTCAAAGAAAGCGACTCTCTATGGGATCGACCCCAACTCAGTTGATTAGGGTATATATTGACTAACGATCGTTCACACTTAGAATTGGATGAAGTTTCCTTAAAACGTTAATCAAAATGGCACCGCTACCGGGGAGTAGTGTTACTTAGAGTTCTTTGGAAAAAAAATTGACTTGTGAATTTGTTGGTTGTAGTTGAATTGACTTGGACTGCATTGTGTAGTGTTGGTTGGACTAAATAGAAGTAAAAATGAGTGGGGAAGAGGTGAATAGAAGCCAAGCAGGTCATCGGTATGGTATCGATGATATCAATAGTTTTTACAACCCATCTCAATCAGGTGAAATGGGTACAATTTGCTTACCATAAACTGATGGGAATGCAATATTTGAGGTCACTAGCACGACTCTTCATCTCCTCCAAATAACGGGACTCTATGGAGGGATAGAACACGAAGACCCGCATGAGCATGTAAAAAAATTAATAGAGGTGTGCAGCCCATTTTCATTCAAGAATGTGTCACAAGAGTCAATCCGACTTAGGTTATTTCGACTATCTTTGATGGGGGAGGCTAGCAAGTGGTTGGCCGAGTTACCAAACAATTCCATAACATCATGGGAGGAGCTAATTATAGCATTCAATGCAGATTCTTTCCCCCATCAAGAATGATTAAACTTAGAGCTGACATTCAAGGTTTCAAGCGATGGGAGGGTGAACCCATCCATGAAATGTGGGTAGGTTTAAGAAACTCTTACTTAAATTCCCAACTCACGGGCTACCAAATGATTTTCTACTCCAATATTTTTACCAGAGTCTTGATTCGGTTAATAAAGGAGTGACTGATCGATTGGTATGAAGGGGAATAATGTTGCAATCATTTGAGGTGGCTTCATTTCTTTTTGATGACATGACGAAAATAAATCAAGCTTGGTACACTAAAGAGGATCAAGTCACTCCTTTTTTTTTAGAATGACACAAGAACAATTTGATAAGGAAAGAGAAAGGAATGCAAACATGAAGAAGATGTTGACCCAAATGGAACTATTACAAGAGCATATGATGGAGGATGTGGGAAAGCCCACGGGGACATGTGGAGTGTTTAGAGTTGAGAAGGGTTTTTCTTCATGTTATTCAAATCCGGGGGAGAATCAAGGTTGGAACTCCAAGAGATATGAGGGTTTCCACCCACGCTATTTACAACGAGGTGGGAGTCAAGGTTGGAACTATCACAAAGGGGAAGAGAAAAAATGATACTATCAAGATTGGGCTGAACAAAGTGATTATTGAAAAAGAGAGGATAACTATGAAGAGGACCACACTCACTCAAGTGACAGACCAAAATCGAAAGGGAGTGCAAGTAGTCCCCGAGTGAATGATTTGTTGTCACGCATCCTTGATAAAGTTGAAGGTTTAGATGATTTGTTGAAAGGGATGAAAGTTGAATTTTCATCATTGAACAATAAAGTGAACTCTCACACAGATGCAATCAATATACTTGAAGGTCAGTTGAGTTTACTTTCAGCACAATTGAAACCAAAAATAACAATGGAAGATGATGATAAAGAGTTGGCTGTGGTTACTCATAGTTGAAAGGTAGCAATAGGCGATGTAACGAACAATGAAGAAGCTCAAATGGATGAAGAATACAAAGGTATGAAGGAAGAAGAGACACATATCCATCAAAGTATTGCCAAAAGACCACAAAAATATGTGGAGGAACACAATCCAATCCCAAAAGTTCTGCAACCTTTACCCAAAATATCTCCTCCATTTCCCTAATGTCTCAAGAAGAAGAATGAGGATGAGAAGTTCAAGAAGTTTTTATCAGTGTTCAAGATATTATCAATTAATCTCCCTCTAGTGGAAGCATTATTGGAAATGTCAGGTTATGCCAAGTTTATGAAGGAGTTAGTCACAAAGAAAAGGAGCTTGGATTTTGAGACAATCAAAGTTTCTCATAGTTGTAGTGCAATTATGACTAAGGAGCTGATAAAAAAAAGAGAAGATCCCGGAGTGTTCACCATCGGCATGCTCCAATTTGCTAAAGCCCTATGCAATTTGGGAGCAAGCATCAACCTAATGCCATATGCGATCTATAAACAACATGGATTGGGTGAACCAAAAACCACAACAATGAGACTCTTGATGGCGGACCGATCAATTAAACATCATGTGGGGATACTATATGACATCTTGGTAAAGGTTGACCGATTCATTTTCCCAGCTGATTTTGTCATTCTCGATTGTGAAATAGATGCTGAAATTTCCATTATTTTGGGAAGAGCAAAATCACTACCATTGTGGATTTCAAGTGATTTTAGCAAGGTTTTTCATTGGGGTTTTGTAATAGAGAAGATTTTAGTTAATTTTAACTTTTGAATTTCATTTACCCAGCTATGGAAAATGTGGCAGGTGTTGATTTTCATCTTTTCACCATGATTGGCTAAAACCCTAACCTTGGGGGTTTGACAATGTGACCAACTGTTGCATTCTACTAAATAGGTGTTATCGATTAGTGATTGTTGCTGTTAATCTGAAGCGGGTCTAAATTATTATGGTGGTTTAACTTCATTATTGCATCTTTTGTGTGGTAGATTTCAGAGTTTTGTGCTTGCTTGAGAGAGAAGTACAGAACCAACATAGTAATTTGGCATCCTTAGTAGTGGGTCTTGATGGTTTCAGCTTGGGAAAGTGAAACCCAAGACCCAGCCTTTGTATCTAGCTCGAAAGAGTAGATTTGATGAGAACATGGACTTGTTAGCTTAATGATCGTGTTGAAGTTCAAGAGAACTCAAGGGAAATAAGATACTTGTTCAGAAGAAAATTGTTTTACTTATAGTCCATTCTACCCGCGATGAATTAGCATTATTAGTAATGATGTGCATCCATTAAGGTGAATTCGGCAGTTGGTTTGTAAATCCCCCAAGTGTTTTCTAGCTATATGATAGTTTCTTGTTAATAATTTGAAGTGGATTGGTAACGACATGTTGAAATTTTGATTAGTAAACTATTAAGATTGTGCTGCTCAGCTGCAAAGGTCATTGTCATACTTTCATATTTGAATTCCAAGAAATCTACTCTCTGTGGGATCGACCCCAACTCAGTTGATTGGGTTATATACTAACTAACGATCATTGACACTTAGAATTGGATGAAGTGTCCTTGAAACATTAATCAACACCAACACTATGCATCATGCTCATCATGAGTACTATTCAAGACATTGAAATTGTATACAATCGATCCTTGAATTGGTATCAATTAAAACTTCAAGAATTTTATGATTTTAACTTATAGGGGGTCGCAACATCAAGAGAGAATGAAACAAAAGTAAAGACACTTTAACCCTAAAGAGAACTCTAATAGTAACAAATGTAATACTGCAAATATTTAAAACTTAAAATAACAAAATACAATCAAAAGGGGAATATTGGCACGAAGGCACTCACCCCACCAAAAATAAAATGTAGTGTCTGTAATCCAATATAAACAAAAGTATGGGGATTTTAAGATAAAGGGTCCCCCTGACAAGCAATGCATATGGAGCACTCTTATTTGAGTCTCGGTGGTAAAGCCTAAGAGAGTAATCAATGCCCAATAATAGGATCACTGGAGGCGGAAGGGAAGGCTCAATTAGGGCATCAACGCCCATCTCAGGAGTCGGAGGTATTGGAAGATAAGGGAAAACCTATGGGTGAAGTCATGCATGTATTCATCTTTGTCAGTGTGAGAGTTGTATATGATTCCGGAGCTATAATTTTTTGAAACGATTGTGTGTGAATATGGAATCATTCTTGTTGTGAGGGCATTTGAGTACCTTTGTTGAGCTTGAACTTGAATTTGAAGCAAGTACTGTGAACTTGACAATCTTTGATGATGGTGAGTCACAACTTGAATCTGTAAGTACATAATTGATCCTTGCATGAGTAAATTGAGTCTTGTTGTGTGCATTCAAGATTGAGTCTTGTGTAGCACTGTTTGAGACATAATTTTTGAACTGTTGAACATGAGTTGTACTTGAGGACAAGCAAAAGTTTAAGTTGGGGGTGTTGATGAGTAAAAGATTTGGACTCATTTAGGGCTTTATTTATATAGATTTAGTCTTCTCAAATTCTTAATTTGTGCCAATACCTGATGTAAAACCCTTGACTTCAAGGTATGTGGGTTGAGGAACAAAGCAAGGACACTAATTTGCAAAAAAGGAACAAAGCGAGCTGAAAAATGAAGAAAAGCAAGTCTGGTGATCGCCAAGTCCACTTGGCGAGTCATCGAATGGAAAATTGACTGCCTAACGTTCCAGTGTTCCAAGCCATAAGAGAAAGAAGCAAGTTGGCGAGAGAAAAGAGTAGTCGGCGGATCGCCGAGTGGTTACGCGATGCAACGCTAGATTGCCCAACATTACAAACCTTGAGGATGTTGAATGTCAAGGCAGAAGGGCAATGCAAGTGACCAAAGGGAGGATCGCCAAGTGGTTCGGTGAGCCCGACTTACTTCGTCGAGTCACTCTTCGTAGCACATTTTTGGAGACTGTAAATACATTTTTGAACATTTAGGTTAGGATCTATCATCTATCTAATTTGATAATATGTTATCATAGCTCATATTTTTTGGAACTGAGACAAGTTTTCTCTAGTTTTTCCTAAGCTTTGAAGAATTGAAGTTTTTCACTTTTGAGAAATTGGAAGTGTGTCTTTGAGATTTTTCGATTTGGAGCATTGTAAGGATGAATCTACTCTTACCTAGTTAATGGATAATCAATTTGGTAACTCTTTTTACCTTTTTGTGATGTCTAGTTAAAACCCCAAATTCTTGTGGTGTGATTATGTGATTAGGTGATTATGGACTGATTTAGTGTATGGGTATTGCTAATTGTTAGTTTAAATGTTATTTAGAAGTGAGTTCAATCATTAATTGTGGTTTCATTTAAGAATTGTAGTTGCAAATGCAGTTCTACCCTTGTGCTTTTGGCTTGCTCGAGAGAGAAGTTTTAAAACTAAACTTATTAATTGATGGTTTGAGGGTATTGGGTTGACCTGGGTTCAGCTCGAGAGAGTAAATCCTGAACCCAATCCCACACATTCAGCTCGAGAGAGTGAATAGGCTAAGGTGTGGGTTGTTCTTATTATTCATGTTTGTTGATGTTCGAGAGAAATCAACTTGATTTGGGGTAATTTGTTCGAGATAATGTTATCTCCTCTATAGCCTAGCTTACTCACTAATATCTAGCTATTTTCTAATAGTTGCAATTACCCATTTGTCTATATTAGCCTTAATCGAATCACATCCCAAGAACCTGTCTCATTATTGTTATTTCGTATTGTTTGTCCCTGTTTGTAGTTGATAATCAAAACCAAAACCCCCCATTTGACATTCGTGTCACCCCCTGATTTAAATGATGTTTTTATTCGATAACTTTTATTCCTATGACTGATTTGAACATGTTTATATTTACTAATTGAATTTTATACATGTACCGCTCCCTGTGGGATTTGACCCCAACTCATTTAGTTGGGTTATATACTGACTAACGATCGTTGATGCTTAGAATTGGATGAAGTGTCCTTGAAACGTTAATAAACCAAATCCTCCTAGTCCCTCTCCCTCTCATCATTATCCAAAGAATCAATACGCACAGAAATCTTAGGCTGCTCACTAGAAGGAGCGATAATACTTTGCATCTGGAGCATGAGAGTAGGTGCATCTGGAAGGGGAACATCAACCCAAAGCATGGAAATGTCAGTCAACTACAACTGGAGTACCTCCACTCGTAGAGTAGCAAGATCATTTTTTATGGTGTCTTGTGTACCAGAGCGACGCTCGGCCTTCTCCCGAGCCTCTAATATAGGCTTGAAATTATCGAACCTCGCAATCGTCCCTTCACACTTGATCACCCTCTCTATCAATGGAGTTAAGGCCATCATTATGGGCTAGTTAATGAGCTTGGGCATGTCCCTCTGAACTCGGGAATGTCCCTCACAACCCGGGAATCTGTAACATCTACTAATTGTGAAAGGCTACCCATTAGGTATATCATGTTCTGGGTCAAGTGAAATGGGTAATAGGAGAGAGGGGAGGCCTCACATCAGTAGAAAATACAAAAATTGTAGGGGCAGCAGTAGAGGAAGGTGTAGAAATACATGCCTTCTCCACAGAAAGAGCAGGTGTGTTGGCCTCAGCTTCCAGAGTAGTGTGATTAACCAAAGGCATTGAGTTTTGCGGTGGCAACTTCCTCCAAGCCGCATAGTCCCGCAAGCACTCTACCTCAATCCTTCTTATTTAACTAGATAAAGCCAGATTGACCCTTACATTTGTAGATGTCCGAAAAGGGACTCCTGCCCTCTTAGAGCTGCATATAAGTACTAGAAATGGGAGCCATATCTGCTCCTGCCAAACTCTCATTAAAATCTCATCAGTAATAATAGCACCCACATGTATGTGCTCTCTATCAATTATAGTACCTACCAATAATTCATGGTCATGATGAAGGATAGACTCGTTCTGTGACGACATTAGGTTGTTGTTGATTAGATCAAACAAGTATCTTGCCACCACTTTCAAGTCCTTCTTCTCTATCTGGGCACCATCAGCCATCCTGGAGGGAGAAGAGTAAAATCAAAGGATCCTGCCAACCTTTCACGTAGCGTAATTCATGACGCATCCAAGTGAATATAAGTGTTAACCAAATGGATAGATCTTCAGTGCAGTATTAATAGTTCCGGTGTCACACTAGACTTTCTTGCCTCGCACCTCCACTTTGTCAAGTGGCTTCCAGACTATGCCGTTTCACTT
Organism: Solanum piurae; assembly: GCA_029582685.1. Lineage (NCBI taxonomy): Eukaryota > Viridiplantae > Streptophyta > Magnoliopsida > Solanales > Solanaceae > Solanum > Solanum piurae. Next base: position 16,998 of record JAJOOO010006627.1, on the reverse strand, counting down.
CTTTGGAAGGGCCTGGGCATAGGCTTTGTAGAACTCCCTCGATCAAAAAGGGATGTACGAGTTCCTTGACTTGGTAAAGCCCTCAAAATTATAGAATTGGATAGTGTCCCAATAGTTGGGAAGTTGCTCATTGCTCCATCTATGGAGAGTATGGTTTTTTATCTAGTAGCTTTGAGCCTATTTAGGGATTTTTGAGCGATAACTGAAAGGACCCTGGAAGATTTTGCTTGTGCAGAGGAGGTTTACACCAACTTGGACCTGATCTCAGTCCTCTTTCTCACCACCCTCTTTTTATGTTGTACCCTTTCTTTGGTAGATGATTGTAAGGTGGGAGTTTGTTGACGACGGGGAGACTCTGAAGGCGCATTAATAGATATTCCTTAATGGTTCTTTAGTGGAGAAACATTAGAAAAAGACTCTCTATCTGAGTTAATGTTAGATGAAACCACTTGCTAGCCCTTAGTTCATGCCATTTCGTTCAAAGCGCACATCCAAGCATATGTTTTTTTAAAGGTTATCTGAAATTGATGCAAATTTAATCACATTTAAAAAATATTCCTAAGGCTCGTCTATCAGTAAGCCAGATCGTCGCCAAACATGATTGGTGAGCTCTGATGAACTCTCTGAAATAAAGAGTAGAAAAATTCTCAGGATTAAGGTGTAAAATGCGAAGTCAATGCCAATTCGGCAATTCGTGGAGTCAGTTTCAGCGGGTTAAGACAAGTCCGCCAAAATTGATGATGCAAAATGGAAAGGCAGAGGCATCAAGGGCGATGTCATCTCCCACTCGGTGATTCAACGAATAGGTTCGGTCGACAAAGACATGCCCCTGAACTGGACACTACCCAAGGTCATATATATGATAAGGAAGGCAAACTTGGGCTAAGTCAGCGATTTGGCCTAACCTTCTTGGTAAGCTAAGACAAGCCCGTCGAACAGGAAGTAACTCGGTGGATCGCCCTTTGGAGTTCTAATCGCCGAACTTGATAGTAGATTGTTCCATCTATTCAAGGTCAAACGGAAAACAATAATGAGACCGCATAACGATGTAACACTCTGGAAATTAGTAGGCTAAACTAGAGCTTAACGTGAGGGTTATAGTCATGGATCTAACTCCCTGTACTTAAAATAGAGGGTTTCTTGTTAGAACGTCAAGGTACGACCCGCCCCCCCTTAAGGACAAACCATTGGTTCTTAAGGAGAACCCCTGGAAATTGCCCAAAAGTAGTGAACCACGGCAGGACTCACGCCCCGTGGGTGGGGGCCGTAGGTAAAAGCCCTAAAATCAGACCCTTAGAACCCAAACCACGATTCACCAGCACGAGTTGTGGGTCTAACCACAGTCAGTGAGGTCTCATGGATGTTGAGCAGGGGGCAGTTTTGAGGGTTAAGTTTAGGGGAACTTTGGGGTTTTTCGGTTTTAATTAATATTAATTGATGTCGTTTTAGCCTAATTTAGACCAGCTATATAAGGATTTTAGACCACTAAATTAAGCCATTCATCTCATTATTTCTAAAACCCAAATCAATTCTCAAAACTTCATCCTCACAAAAAATTCTCTCTCTAGAAGAAGAAGAAGAAGAAGAAGGAAGTTGGACTAGGGTTGAAGCAACAAGGTTCTTCACATCAAATTCATTGGGATTCATTGATAAGGTATGGTAGCTCTTCATCCTTGGAGCCCCTTCAAAATCCCAATTTCAAAGATAGAAATCCCCAAAAGCTAGGGTTTGATTCCAAAGTCATGGGTTCCTTTCAGAAACGATTCTAATGCTTGAATTACTTTATATTATGTATGAATTGGTTATTACTTATGGTTTTTATGGTTAAATCCCCAAGAACCCATGAAATACCCACATTTCCCAATTATGATCTTGTGATAAGGGTTTGTTGATGAAAGAAGGATATTACGAGATTACACTTGTAGTGAGTTACTTGAATTATGTTGATATCCATGTCTAATGTAGTGAATTCTAGATGTGTTTATTTGATATGAACTTTGATCCTTGAAAGGGCAAATTATGATATCATGCATGTTTATGAAGTCTTTGTATATGCTTTAAGAACACTTTGAGAGTGAAGTTTCTACGATTATGATCTAATTGTTGTGTTGTTGAAAGGTTATTCTCATATACATACTTATGCATGCATATGATATTTATGTGAAAGGTATTCTCACAATATTAAGATTCTAAGGTTGAAAGGCTTTCTAACCTATTGAATCCATATGCAGACATGGACGGTGAAAGGTTATTCTCACGCATGATCTAATGAGCTATCTTAATTAATCAAGTTATGACTTAATATGTACTCTATGGGAATTAATGCTTAGCACCGAGTGAATATTGAATATGAGATGGAAGATTTTACACTAGTTGAGTCTGGCTTCCCAATGGGACATTTTACACTAGTTGAGTCCAGGTTCCCAAAGTATGTCTAATGAGATAGAGATCTTTTACCTTAGTCTAGTCCAGTTTATAGTAGGAATCTCCTTATCCCATAAATTATGTGCCCCCATAGGTTATTTAGATAGTGGATCCACCTAAGATAAGATTATAGTTCTACCTTAGGCAAGTAGGATACCTCTTTTCGATGTGGGTAACATCGGGGGTCCATGTATAGCTCACATGGTCTTATGTCGGTTAAGGCTTATTCCCACAACAACAAGAACAACAATATGAATTACAACTATAGTTTCTCAAAAAGCTTTTATATGAATTTTCAAGGTCTTAAAGGTGATGAATATGAATGATGGCCTAAAGAGGTTTACTTAGCATATGTGAGATTTATGGGGTCTTATTCATGCATCGCACAAGTATGCTTTGAGGGTATTTATGAAGTGTTTTCTTATGTTATGATAATCAATGTATTGACTATGTTTATACTTATGCTTTTAAACTATCTTCATAATAATGTTTACAATTGGTAAATTGCATGCTTTCAAATGAAATGTCCCTTTTAGCATGTTTTCAATATTTTTTTATGCATGGCTATCATACTTAGTGCATTTTTGTACTAAATCCTACTTTTCCTACATTTTCCCCAAGTTTAGGGTCTGGTTCTCGAGGTGATCATTCTACTGGATAGTGATTGGACTTGCTTATCTTCCGAGCTTGTTGATGAGTCCTCATGGTTTGAGGACGGCTTGTTCTCATGATGTAGTTTCCTTTATTGTATTTCCCTTTTTCGACATGTTGTATATGCTTGGACCTATTCCATTCAAGTATTGTAATAGATGGCTATATTGAGACAAGTCTAGACTGTCACTTTTGTTTATGAAAATTTTGGACTTGAAATGTGTTTTTACTCTTATTGTTCTATTGCTTATGTTATGAGGACTAAGTGGCTTGTATGGAGTCCTTCGGGATTCTATTACATCTAGGGGCTACCCCTGGGTCATGACAAATGCCTTTAGTGTATCACCATATGGGTTTTTGCATCACGTATGCTTCCCTTTTTCAAACCTTCAACCACTTCTCAACCTACACTTAAAACGCACATTATTCGAAAGCAATCAAAACAAAAGTAGAGACTTGGGTTGCCTCCCAAGAATCGCCTTATTTAAAATCGTGGAATGACATAGTCTAAAACTCAACAATCATTTCTTAGGTTAGGGATAGTATCTCTAGGAAATGTTCCCTTTTTCCCTGAATTGAGATTAGTGGCGATTTGACTTAGTTGGGTCTCCTGTTGCCTAACAGAAACTGAGTGACACATCACCATCTTGGATAAAGTGGAGAAGTCATTTTTCCATTCCTTCAACACTTTATCAGACCCTTTAATCTTGTTGTACATCCTTACAAGCATGTCTTTAGTCTGCCTTCCTTCTAGCCCATCTGGTTCTTTTAGGCGTGGACGATCATGGGGAGGCATGTATCTATATTTTTCCATTACCCTATCTCTCTAGTTTCAACCCCGCCAATCTTTCCAACCACCATCTCTATCCTTGTTCCAACCATGGTTTTCACTTTGCCGTTGATAATTGGTGTGAAACCCCTCCCCCTCCCCACTTGATTTCCCAAGTATTAAACTTCCTCATTGTATCTCAAATTTGGCATTATGCAGGCACTTTCCACTATTAGTTCCAACCACATTTACTGACTTGGATCCGCCTCCTATGACATATTTATACAACAAATCGCTTTGGATCAGCATTTTGGCCGTGTTTTTGCCTCTTTCATGGTTCTTCTCGACTTGTTCATTGCTCAAACCCAATTGTAGAAGAGGCACTTGATCCTCTCTAGTGTGCCATTCTTGATTGACGTTAGTCATATCAGCTAGCAACAAAGCAGCCACATCATATGATGGTCTCATTTATCCACTTTTTACTAACTTATCAGCCATACCTTTATTGACTAAATCAATGACGCAATAAAGGTATTGCAACAGCGAAATGTATGGAACGCCATGCGTTGGACATTGCTAAAGCAATTTCTTGAACCTAAGCCACATCTCATGTAGAGGCTCACCCCCAATACCCTTGAAATTTTTTGTTCTGGGTTCAAAGTTTAACAATCTTTGAGGGTGGAAAGAATCTCTCCTAGAAGGTATCAGTTAAATCTTCCCACAAAGTGATTGAATCATTTGGCAATTCTTCGAACCATCTTGTAGCCTCTCCCATTAAAGAGAATAGGAATAACCTCAACCTTATGGACTCTTGAGTGATACTCTTTGTAACACCTCAAATCCGAAAGACGGCACCATAACAGATTTCAGCATTTCCAAGTGCCATCCACGAAGGCCAACCATGGCCTGTGGGGTGAACCACGGACCTTAGGTGGGTTTGTGGATAGGCTAACCAAATATAGTGTACAGGAAGGAACCATTACTGGACCTACGGACCGTAGGTGGGTCCATGGTCCGTGGACCAGGAGCCGTGGTCCAAGGTTCTATTTTTAAAATTTTTTGACCACCATCAACGGTCCACCAGGATGGGCTGTGGTTCAGACCATGGTCCGTCGACTGGGGTCCGTAGGTTGAAGGTCGGTGGTAGCTGAGAGTTACTTTCAAGGACAGTTGGGTATTTTCCTAATTAATTAACTCCTATACTACGTCGTTTTACCTTCACTAAGACCCCTATATAAGTATTTTCAACCCCAAAATTAGCCCATTCACTTCATTCTTCCAAATTCACAAAAGAAGATCAATTCTTCTCTCAAAAATATTTATCTCTCTAGAAACTTGAAGAAGAAGAAGGATCCAACCTAGGGTTTCAAGTCAAGGTCTCAATTTCTCCATTGTAGGCTAGCATTTGGATTTAAGGTATGATAGTTTTCATCCATGGATTCCTTCCAATTCATGGATTTCCCAAATTCCTTTAATTCAAAAGGTAGAATTCCACAATTAAGTTAGGGTTTTCTTCAATTATCATGGTTTCTCTTCATTATTGATTCAAATGATTGAATAATGATCTCTTATGCATGAATTGATGAAATACTATGATTTTATGATGATTTTCCCATGAACCCATGTAATCCTCATGTTTTCAAGTTATGAATCATATGATGTGGGACTTTGATTATAAAGAAAGAGTTCTATGAAATTAAGCATGTATTGCAAGATTTACATGAATTTATGATGAAATCCATATCCAACCCATGTTTTCCAACTATTGATGATTGAAAGTCGGTTTTGAACCTCAAGAGGTAAATTATGGACATATGCATTTTTTTATGAAATCTATGCAAATGTTTTAAGGGTGCTTTGAGAGTAAAGTACCAATGATGATCATGATGTGTTATTGAAAGGATTTTCTCATGTACACATAAGATCAAGATTTGAAAGGTTTTCTCACATAGAAAGGATTCTTAGGTTGAAAGGACTTCTCACCTAATTGAATAAAAAATAAGGAGCTATCCTAATGAAACTATCTTGGATTGGTTATCCTAGGATGCCTTTCCATGGATAATAAGGTCAAGTAAGAAATAACTATTCCATGGGATTTATGCTTAGCACCGGATAATGAGATGGAGGCTCTCCCGTTAGTAGAGGTCGAGTTTCTAGAAGTAATCTCCTTATCCCTTACCTATGTGTCCCAATAGGATGATTGTCTCAAGAGACATTAACTAGTGGATCCACTTAGGCAAGAAGTTCATGGTTCTACCTTGGCAAGTAGGACAACCCTTTTCGGTGTGGGAGACACCGGGGATCATGTTATAGCACACATAGTCTCTATATCGGTTAAGGCTAATTCCCCCCATTAATAATGAACTAAGGTTACTTTAAGAAGTATCTCATATGATTTCAAAGGTTTTAAGGATGATGTTAGATTGCATTGACCATGATTTTATGACTTATGTTTTCTAACTCTTATATATCATGTTTTAGCTTGGTCAATTGCATGTTATGAAATAAAATGTCATGATATAAATGTTTTATGCATATCTATCATACTTGGTACATTACTTTGTACTACGCATACTCTTGCCTACATTTCCCCAAATGTAGGGTCCGGCAGTCAGGTTTCTCAATTTCGTGGCTAGTGGTTGAGTTCGAGATTTCCATGCTTTGGTGAGTCTTCATGTTTCGAAGACGGAGTTTAATTGTTTCACATTATTTCATGTATTTCTCTTTTGAACATGATGTATGGTCTAGGCCCAATTTCATTCTATTGTATTAGATGGCTATGATGAGACAAGTGTTTTAGACTTCCGCTTTTCTTTTATAAAATGTTTTGGACTTGGACTATTGTTTTACTCTTATTATTTTATTTCTTATGTTATGAGAGCTAAGTGGCTTGTATGGAGTCCTTTGGGGTTCTATATGCAATGTTTACATCTAGGGGGTCCCATTAGGTCGTAACATTCTTGAACACAAAGGGTCCACATACCTCCAAGAATTCCTAAGGTGTTCATAGGGATCCTCATCAGGGGCGGACCCATATGTACGCGTGAGGCTGCACGTGCACCCGATATCTTTTTAAAAAAATCGTAAATATATATGCATAGACAGTTGATAAAATGTAACTAAATTTAATTGTGCACCTAACAACAAAATGTTATTATCGGTGCTCTGGTCGAACTCGCCAACTCGCTGCGTGACTCCGCGGGATCGATTCCCGGGGAAGGCAACATTTTTTTAACTTTAAATTCAGCCTTTTCTCTTAAAAAACATTTTTAAATTGTTTATATTAAAACTCATTTTTGCCACCTCATCTGGCCCCACCCCCTTTCTTAACCACCCTTTTTTTGTCATCCGGTATCATTCCTTTCTTAATTGAATTTAATAACAAATAAAAGCCCTAGCACAATTCTAAACAAAATATAAGACTGCTAGAAAATTTTGAGGGTGTAGCTCATGAGGATTCTTCGTGAGCTAGACCCTCAAAATTTCCTTTCAATTAGAGCCATTGTATCATAGTTCTGGTGGAGTGGAACACCGCTCTCCCAGTTCTAGGAGGTATCTAGATTGCTCCCGTGGTTTGAATAACATTCATGTACATGCCATTCAAATCACTTGTGTTGTAGTTTTGACCATCGTGACTACCGTTGTCACTCCCATCGTCACTAATTTTATTAACCTGCGAATCAGACAACAACAATACCAAACAACAAATCTACTACAAATAAACAAAATTAAAATCTAATTTCTCGATTAAAATTCTCAACACCCACAATCCGGCAGCGGTGCCATTTCTTATATCGCCAAAATCACTCTTAAAACAAATTAAAAGAGTCAGTGGTCATAGTCAATATAAAAACCCAATGAAGAGTCGAGGTTAAATTCCGCAGGAAATGGTATAACGTGGAGAATTTCTTATCAAGAAATTTGGACTTTAAATTAGCTCATTTATAATAGTTAGAAAAATTGGATGGATGATACCACCAACTTAATATAAAGCTTTGGTTATAAGTTATCGCAATTTATCTAAACTATAAAAGAAATAAAGAGTTAACAAGCAATAGAGGGGTGCGGGGATTGGAAATAGATGTCACATAGGGGTAATTGTGTTGCTCTATAGTGATGGACATTCATGAATAGTCTAAGTCATCTTTATTGACGCTAATCATCTTTTGATCTCATGGCATCTATACATAGAATCTCTTTTTTATCTCATCTATATTCCAACCTAAACAACTCAATACCTTACTCTATTCTCTCTTTTAAGAACACGGAAAATAGATCCAACCCATAACCTCTTTTTCAATCAATTTACAGACATCAAACCTAAATTGGTAGTATTGAATTAATTACCAACTCGAATCAATATATTTCGAGCATCAACAAGAGATTGGAAGTAGGAATTATGTTTGCAACCTTTATCCCATAGGTTAAGCCCGTGTCAAATAGACAAAATCTAGGTATGAACAACAACAAAACAGAGCATAACACAATACCCATAACATTAAATCAACATCCAACTCCATATTTGCACCCCAGATCATGGGGTTTTAACGATCCATCATAAAAAGTAAATATATTATATCTTTCATGAAAGCAGCCATGGGTAACTTGAAACAAGAAATTACAAGTAAATCCACTTTGGATTCATCTTCAATTTATCAAATTCAAACACCATGTTTTGAAACCCCAAAAGCTAGAAAAATATTCTTTAAAGGTGTAGTGTTCTAAAACTTTCACAAACTCAATTCTCTCCCAAAAACATCTAAAAAGAGAACTCCCCAAACACTATGTTCTTGGGCTATTTATCTTTTCCCCAAATTCAGCCCAAAATCCATTTTGCGACTAACTCGACGACATTAGTCAGGTTCACCAAACTTGTTTGGTGAATCACCTTTCTTTTCTCAGCTCATCCTTTCATGCTCTAGGCCTCAGGTGTTTGAACCTCAGTTGGCAAACTGGATTGAGTCAGTCTTTCACATTCGGTGAATCGTCGAATACCACTATGTCTCACCTTTCCACACTTCCACTTTGGGCGATGTTCACCAAGACCACGTTTCTCATTCGGTGCATTGCCTTCTCTACTGTAGTCTGCCGACCTTACTTGATAGACATAAGCGCTTTGAACTGCCATTTTGTGCAAGGTCATGCTCAGTTGGCGATCCTCCCTTCTTGTTAGGTGATCAAAATTCTGTAGTTTGAACTTCTTTTTATATTGTTGGCCATTCTTTCAAACTTCATTCATTGCCTTGTCAAATTCCCTTCATAGCTTTAAATCACAAACATTTTATCAAAATAGGACAAAATTAGGTATTCAGAACACTAATTATTGGACTTAATGGACCTTAAATGAGTGAAAAATACCAATCATCAAGTAGCAATCGCCTTATTGTACTGACCTTCAGTTATCACATGAGTATCCGTGTTGGGAAGAGTGAATCACCAATAAATCATTGTACCATACCAATTACAATGCCAGTACTGGGCATCTTAGATCCATTCAAGTTGGCGGTTAGCTCACAAGTTGTTGTATGTTCTTACAGGACACCAGTTTCATCGTCAATGTGCTTCAGTTATTTTCGACTTCAAATCAATCAAACTTGCTTTTTTCCAAAGAATGCTTGAATTAGAGAAAACTAGGGCCTAAAGTTCCTTCAATTAGCATTAAAATATGTGAATTATTCACGAATTTGAATCTAGTGAGTCAGTAAAATACTAACTCATCAAACTCCCAAACTTGAACTATTGTTTATCCACTCAGTATTGGTTCCACCATTATCTATGAGGCGAAGGTTTTAAGTAAAAAAAATTAGCGCACAACTCTAGGACAATTTGTCTTTGAAGCACAATCTCAAAGCATCTCAAGTAAATCATATCATCCTTCTTGATTTTCCCAATGATTCACAAAAATATATCACATTCATAATACTCAATTGAAATCAAGGCATCCCAATTTATATGAAGGATGTAACACCACTATTACAGGAGAGAATCTCACACACAATTACGAATGTCAATTCAAGGGATCATGGAAATCTCACAAAAGAATTCAAGAATATGCACATTGACCCATACGCTTGCCTTATATGTACATCACCACTAACGTAGATGGCACGATTCAAAATCTCCAAGGACTTGCTAGTTCAGATTACGCTTGGGAAAAATGTAGGGTGTCATTTGGTCAAGTGACTAAGAGGCCTACCTAATGCTTCAACTTCTTCGTCACTTGAGCTTACCTTTCACATATTTTTATTATTGGTTTCCTCCTTTTTCCTCCTTGGTTATAATGTTCACTTGTTTCAGCTTCCATTCTTCTTCACATTTGAGGCGTGTGCATACGATGAGCTAGCATTCATACTTTATTTATTTTTCTTCACTTATGAACTTCTTTTTTATCACCATACAAACTTAAGAATATGGTGCTCTACGCTTGCAGATCAAACCTCATTGTTTTATTGTTGCATAAACCCCCACACTTAGGCCTTTGACAACCTTTTAACATCATTCGCTTTTTCTACCCCAAACATAGGTTTTTAACCTACATCACATATCATTGGAAAGTAGGAGACATGAGGGTGTCAAGATATAGAGCTAATAAAGTGTAAAGGTATGTGCCTGGTGGCCAAAGAATTTGGTTTAGGCTCAATCGGGTTTATTAAGATCACGTTATTTGGATGGGATTTTTTTTAATAGAGTGGCTGGTCAAAAAGGGCCTAGGTTTATCTTTTAAGACAAGTCAAATCTATAATTTTGCCTTGAAATACATTTTGCAAGTTCTAGACAACATGGTAAATACAAGAATGAATCAAATCCTTTCCACATAAGGCATTACTATCCAACAAATTCTCAAGCTAGTTTCAAAATCAATAAATTCTAATGACTTTTGACAACTAAAATGGAGAAATCATGCTTGCAAATCAGAAAGGCAAATAAGGAATGTGCGAACCATGACAAGAAATTGCTCTTCAATTCACTTTTTAACATTTTAGAAATAATTTCTTTTAACAAACTTTCTTTGCCAATAATTTTGTTGTGGTTCCTCTTGTAAAAGATGAAATTTATGAATATAAGTTGGCATTTTCCCATAAGACATTTGTCTTTCAATCTATCATACGAAACGCCAACCCGGTTTGGAAAAAAAGATACAAAAACAAAATAAAATAAAAAGAAAGATATTTTCCTCCTTGGGAAAGAACATGTCACAATCTAGGGGTACCCCCTAGATGAAACAAGGCATATAGAACCCCGAAGGACTCTATACAAGACACTTAGCTTTCATCACATAAGAAATAAAATATTAAGAGTAAAGCATATTTCAAGTCTTAAAATGTTTTTCATATAAGAAAGCGGAAGTCTAGACACTTGTCTCAATATAGTCATCTATTAAAATCTTGAATGAAATAGGGCCAAGCCCATACAACATATCCAAAAGGGAAAGTACATGAAAGAAACTAGACATATGAAAATTCTTCCTCGAACCATGAGGACTCACAAAGCTCGGGGAAGCAATCAAATCCAAGCTCTAGCCACAAGAATGATCACCTCGAGTGTCGGACCCTACACTTGGGAAAAATGTAGGAAAAAGTAGGCGTTAGTACAAAAATACACTAAGTATAGTAGTCATGCATAAAATCCTTAGAACATTCAAAAAGGGACATTTCATTTCAAAGCATGCAATTTGCCAAGTTTAAACATCATATAAGAGATTAGAAGTCATAAATCATAATCATGGACAACATAAGTCAACATCATCCTTAAAACCTTGGAGCTCATATACAAAACTTCTTGTATAGCCATAGTTCATTATTCATGTTCTTATTGTGGGAAGTAGACTTAACCAACATGAGACCATGTGAGCTATAACATGATCCCCCGGTGTTACCCATGAAAAGGGGTGTCCTACTTGCCTAAGGTAGAACCATGAACATCTTAGCTTAGGTGGATCGACTAGCTAAATATCCTACGGAGGCACGTAGTTTATGGGATATGGAGATTGCTACTAGAAACCCCAACTCAACTTACGTAGAAGGTTTCCATCTCATGAGACATACATGGGAAGCCCGGACTCAAATAACATAAAAGACTTCCATCTCATTTCAATATCCACTTGGTGCTAAGCATAAATCCCACTGAGTACTTATTAAGTCTTACATAAATCATGTCTTATGGAAGGATGTCCTTGACAACCAATCCAAGTTAGTTCATTAGGATATCTCATTAGATCATGTGTGAGAAAACCTTTCACCGTCCATGTCTACATGTATGTCTTAGATTCAATTATCTGAGAAAGCCTTTCAACCCTAATCATCATTATGTGAGAAAACCTTTCACATCATGTTCATTGTGAATTCATGAGAATAACCTTTCAATCAGCCCACAACAACAACAACCATATAATCATTAACACTTCACTCTCAAAGTGTTCTAAAAGCATTTACATAAACTTCATAAAACATGCATAATCTCATACTTTACCTCTTTGAGGTTCAAAACTAAATTTCAATCCACACATGTAGAATTCAAGCATTAGACAAAGATATCAACATAATTCGTGTGATTCTACCACCTCATGTATCAATTCATCAAATTCACATTTCATCAACAATGACCCACAACATAAGATCACAACTGACAAATATGGGGAATTCATGGGTTCTTGGGGATACATCATAAAACTCATAAGAAATCACCAATTCATGCTTAATATAATATAATTAAATCATTAGAATCAATTTTATTCTAATTTTGAAGGGAACCCATGATTTTGGAATCAAACCCTAACTTTTGGGGATTTCTATCGTTTGAAATTGAAGGTTTTGAGAGGACTCCATGGATTAAAACTACCATACCTTAGTCACAATTCCCAAAGAAATCTATTTGTCAAGGCCTTCTTTTGAAACCCTAGTTGAATCTACTTCTTCTTCTTCTTTTTATTCTTCTTCAAGGTTCTAGAGAGAAAATATTTTGAGAGGAGAGCTTTTGGGAATTGATTTGGGTTATGAAAATAATGAGTTGAATGGGTGGAATTTTGGGTTAAAATGACTTATAAAGTGACCCTAAGTTATGGCAAAACGACCTCACTTAATTGGGATTAAAACCCGAGTTACCCAAAACAACCTTCACTTTATGTAGGCTATCTAGGCCTCATGTGGGGCCCCACGAGCCATGGTCCCCTTCGTGGACTTGAGGCAGTGGTTAGGCAACAAGTGCCTTTAGGCCACAAGCCCAAGGTACCTTCACAGAGGGCTCCACGAGTCGTGGTACTTGCTACGCGTCGTGATCCCTCTCGTGGGCCTTGAGGCAGTAGCTTGCCACTTCCTTTAAACTCTCATACACTCAACTCTCCTCCACGAGCCTTCCCATGAGTCGTGGTCTTCACCACGAGTCATGAAGTGGCTCATGAAAAAGAGAATTATTTTTGGCAGATTTGGGGAGGCTATGCGTAGGCCACCACGAGCCGTGGTGATGGGAGTGGTAGGTGGGGTAGAGCCTACACCCATGTAGGCTGCCTTAGCCCACTCCTTTGTCCCTTGCCCTCTTTCCTTGACTCTAACCTCACGTTTAGCTCTAGTTTAGCCTACTAGTTTCCGGGGTGTCACAAAACATTAGTATAAAGAAAATCGTAGTTTTTAAAACTAACTATCATCACAAAGGTGAATTCTATCCATGCATATTGATTGATAGAACAAGGCCTTATGGAACATCACTAAGCACAAATTCAAAGCAAGTAAACACGGGTAGTAAAACAATAGAGGAATGTAAGACCAACCCGATTAACGAACAATCAAGAATAAACACCAAAAAATAATCTCAAACCAAGATATTTAATAGTTAACACACCAAATTAAGAATGTTTCAATGTTACTCACCAAGAATAATAAACAAAATCACCCCCAAACTTAAACAGGACATTTCCCTTGATGTCAAACTTAAAGCTTATGTGAAAAATTGTATGAGTCACTTACACCCCACCTGACGCACTAGGTTCAGCTCTATTATGACATTGATGAGCAGTAAATTGAGACTTTTGAATCACTCGATGCATGTCTTCCTCTTCCTCCTCCTCCTCCTCCTCTATCTCAACTTCTCCAACCTTATTCAATTTGACTCACATTTGTTCTAACATCTTGTTGATAAGATCTTGTGTTGGGTAAGGAACTATTAGTGTTCCAAAAAAGGCCTATCTCCATAATGCCTAGATGTTTCCTCTTTCAACTTGTGCATTTTAGTTGGATGGGTGGTTATTAAACCTTCCATTATGTCAACACATTAACACAAGATATCAACTTTCTTATTCATCCACGGAGGTTCTTATCAATTTTTTCAATTGTCTTTCATTGGAGTATGTGGTTTGTCTTAATTTTTCATACTCACTTTAATTACGACTACTCAAGTGAGGTGGAGGTTGTGACCAATTACATCCTCTTGCATGGTTGGTTTTTCTTCTTCCACTTGGTTGGGGTGGTCAAAGGAGGATGAATCATTGAATGCCTCAAAGGCTTACATTCTTCTCTTTTATCACTTGAGGGACCTCTGCATCTCATTTTTACCGTAGTTCAATTACTCTGACTGCCTTTGTTATCAAATAAGAAGGAAAATAGGAAACATTGGCAGCTACACACAATTTGCTCACAAAATAGGGAAAGGCATCAAAAGATTTTTTGATGAGATTTCCTTCTTATTTGCATGGCTACATCCTCTTTATAGTTTTCATGAATACCAGAAAGTAAGCATGCGATGAGGATGGTTGTCTCATGAGTAACTCGCTTGTCAATCTGAGAGGGCATGACTCTTGTGCGCACAAAATCCAATCATAACTTTTCTTCAAAGTTTAGATCTTGACAGCTAATATCTCCACCCATTATTGCCCAGATAGGATAGCTTGTGGCTGTAATTCTATTCACCCACAATATTTGTCTTTGTTTAGTGGCTACACTAAATGTAAACTCTACTCTATCCTCAATTTGGTCTCTCCAAAAGAGTGAATTAATAGTTTCTCAGTTGACATCAATATTTACTCCCCTAACTATAACAGATGGAAAGCTTGGATATTTGTCCACTAGAACCTTATGATTCATTGTATCTTACCTCACTTAATAAGAGGCATAAAACTCAATGAATAATTCTTTCAAATAATCTCTAGGCTCATCTGCGAGGGGTAGCCAATCCCTTGTGGTACATTGGTGGATTAAGTTAGGGAATTCATTTGCAAGGCCAATCAAATTAAATCTTTTTCCTCTGTAATGGAACACCTATATTTGAATAATGTGTAGTATCCTTTTATCCATTGAACAGAGAATTTCAAATTTTCTTCATTGGTTGAGGTTTCCAGAGTTTTTTCTTTAGATTTTATCACAGATGGATGCTTTTTAATAGGTCTTCGAGATGATTCCTCCCTGAAGATACTTGTTCTCTACAACATAGCATGTAGACAACAAATATACTTACATCTTTTTGGGACTTCTAGTGATAAGAGGGAAAATAAGATTACAAAAGTCTATAAAAGAAATAGAATAGAACTTGTAAGAGGAATTCACAATTAAAGTTCAAACTGAGATCGGTATGTGACTGGTGGTCGCAAATGTGAGGTGGTGACCCGTCAATTCAAGTGTCGCCTTAAGTCAAATAAAATGGTCAAAATGTAGGTAGATTGGCGTTACATCGACATTCTGCCAATGAAGACTCGAGTTTTGCAAGTGAAACACTAGTCCAAGGTTCTAGGAATAGTGAAGTTCCTCACCTGACGAGCGTTGCACCTGCAAAACGCATGGCAACCATCGTGAAGTCCAGGTGCTTCATAGTCTCCTGCTTGATCAACATAGGTCCTATTTTAAATCAACACTTCAAAAATCAATTCCAATGGGTACTCAGACTTTTCCTATGAATTTACAAGGAATGCATATCAAATATGCCAATTTCTCTTAAGAGGGATGCTAATCCATCTATCATAGAGAATTGAAAGCATACAATCAAGAAATTTAAGTAGTTTATGAACACTCATTCGCAATTTCATCATCACCACAAGAATAAGAAAAACTCAAATTAGATCACAAACTCAAGGCAATGTTACTCATTCACAATTTTCAGCCCTAAAATCAAACAAATAAAAACTATTTCCTTAGGAATGATAATACCCATTCCATCATATAACAATTTCATGCATTATTTCAACGTAATGGATTACTCAAACTCCACCTCAACACTCAGATTTTTTTTTTTTAAAAGGCAAATTTCTCGTGCTAAACTTCATATTCAAGAAAATTAGCTTCATATGTAAAATTTTTATGAACTAAAACCCTTCTTAAACACAAATTTCCAAATTCAACGAGTGGGTTTTGAAACAAAGCTCAACTAAAACATGAATTTCCTACCACATAACCACGTTATCAAGCTTAAAATAACAGAAATAGAGTAACAAACCTGGTTTAGAGATGAGAACAAGAAAAATCAAGAGCTTTAATGGAGGTTTTCAAGTGTTAAACTCAAAAAAAGCTCTTCAAACAACAATATTTCAGATTCTTAATATGGGTAGCTGGTTTCATAGTAAAGGGATAATGGTTTATATAGGAAAAGGTAGTGGGATATCCAGTTGAGAGTTGAGAAATTGAAGGACTTTCAAGAGTGGATGAATGTGGGTATGGAGGTTAAGAGGAATGAATAAGGAAGAAGGGGAAGGGTTTTAGGAGTTTTTTGGTTCAAGAAAAGGCTAGTAAAAATCCGGCCTTTGATATTTTAAGAGTAAGAATTTAAAAACTTTTTTACTTTACTAGTGAGTGATAGGTGAAACGCCAACTAGAATTGGTGTTTCACCACTTGCAGTGCAGGCCTTGTGAATTGATGCAAGTTTATTGAGTTGGACCAGAACTTCGACTGACGTTGTACACTAGATAACCGGCAGTTAGCCAGCCAAGCCCAGATTCCAAAGAATTTATCTTTCATATCTAATGGGGATCTGCATTTAACTGGCGATGTACAACATGCAATACACATTTTTCATGTCTTGCATCAATGGCTTATTGATAGCGTTCAAATATACTTCTTGAAAAGAAATATAAACGATCGTATGCAATATATTTACCCAACTATGAGTCGGGGTCGATCCCACAGAGAATATGGAAGAATATTATCAATAGCAAATATTTAACTCGATAGTCGTTATA